>APFE030896162.1:154938-212684 GCA_000404065.3 Pinus taeda | reverse complement strand
TGTAATTGCACAATTATGTTCGCTAGATGTTTCCACATCGGAATCATCTATTTCTCCAGATCTCCAAAAAGTCCTGCATAATCATTCCAAGGTATTTGAGACTCCTAAAGGTCTCCCACCTGTGTGTGATCATGATCATGCTATTCATCCAATTCCAGGAAGTGTTCCTCCAAACATCAGGCCGTACAGATATCCCTATGTCCAAAAGAGTGAAATTGAACGTATGGTTGCCGAAATGCTAGAGGCTGGTATAATTCAACTGAGTCAAAGTTCTTTCTCTGCTCCAGTAGTATTGGTGCACAAGAAGGATGGATCATGGCGCATGTGTCCGATTATAGGGAGCTCAACAAGCTCACTATTAAAGATAAGTTTCCCATTCTTGTCATTGATGAATTACTGGATGAATTGCATGGATCAATTTACTTCACCAAGTTGGATCTCCGTTCAGGATATCATCAAATCAGAATGAAGACTGAAGACATTCTGAAAACAACATTAGAACTCATGAGGGTCATTATGAATTATTGGTCATGCCTTTTGGCCTTACCAATGCACCTTCAACATTTCAAGGTTTGATGAATTCAATTTTCAAACCATTCCTTAGAAAATTTGTGTTAGTATTTTTTGATGATATACTAATCTACAACAAGTCTTGGAAGGATCATGTTGAACATGTTGACAGGGTGCTACAACTATTGAAGGAGAAACAATTATATGCAAAAAGATCCAAATGTTTCTTTGGAGTCCAGGGGGTGGAATATTTGGGTCATATTGTATCTCATGAAGGAGTTAAGGTAGACACTAGCAAAATTAAAGCCATTTAGGAATGGAAAATCCCCACATCCATAAAGCATCTGCGAGGATTTCTCGTGTTGACAGGGTATTATCACAAGTTTGTTAAGAATTATGGGAGAATAGCAACACCTCTAACAACGTTATTGAAGAAAGATGCATTTTCATGGACTCCGGAAGCAACAAAGGCCTTCGAACATCTTAAAGAGGCAATGTGCCAAGCACCGGTCTTAGCTACAACGGACTTCACGAAAACCTTTATTGTGGAACGTGATGCTTCAGGAAATGGAATTGGTGCTGTTCTAATGCAAGATGAAAGACTCTAGCAAAGGTAGGTCACAGACCTGACAAATAGGGACAAATAGGGATGGCAGGGGACCAGCAGACTCGCAGAGCGATAAGCAAAGAGAGGAGCTACAGAGGGCAGAAGTGCCTTAACTTGGCTCTGATATGATGTCAAGCCAGGATGGTTAACTCCCAAGTGATGTATATCATTAATGAGCGATCAAATTTATATAAAGAAATGACCCTTCGTTTCATTACCCAAGGGTCATTTCATCTTACCAATCTTATTTATGTACAATTTTATTGTAGGACAATAATCCCAAAGGATTATGTCCAACAATTTGTAATGGAGCTGGTCAATATAAAATTCAAAAGCTATCCATGTTCTTTAAGGTATTTCTGGTATGGTACATTCCAGACTAATATAGTCTATATTCAGAGACAACGATCAGAAAAAACTATTGTTGAAGGGTAGTATTAATGTGGAAAGAAATCCCAACATAGGGATATGCTAGTGAAGTAAGATACCTTGGAACATCAAATAGAGAATGACAAGCCAAAGAGGGCACGATACATAAACTACCAGTGATATTAGTACTGAAGTGAGCGAGAGTTATTCCTGATCCATATTATGACCAGTGACATTAGTACTTGAACGAGGGAGAGTTATTCCTGATATTCCTGATCCCTATTATGAAGATCAGGATATGTTGGCTGCTAGTTCCAAAAAGCATCAACCATAACTTCCTGTCCAGAAAACACAGCTCATCCTTGAAAAGGAGAAAGCCACTGATATCTCTTACCACATTTTTTCATGCAAAACACTTGGACATGAACTTGGTGTCTGTTTCACAGTGCACATTTAAAGGCTTTTTGACAGTAAAATATTTGTTCCATGTGGTACACTCATAAGCCCCAAAAGCAATTGGTAACTTTGCACTGCGATGGCTGACAGCATGCTCCATATTTTCTCACACGGTGCACACTGGAAAATCAAATTAGCAACATACACCATATCGTTCATCTGTTAAGCATGTCTCTTCAGTGTAGCATAGATAACTTATCCTTGTGAAAATCACCTGTCTTCAACCAAAAAAGCATGCACCCTTCCTTTTACCTCAATCCAGCTACATCCTGGCTCCTTTTTTATTTCTTTACCTTTCATCCTTGTCCTTAAGTTTGCCACATCATCCCACCTGCCAGATGCAGCATAGATATGTGACAAAAGGACATAAGGTGCAGGATTTTCTGGCTCCAACTCGAGAAGGCATTCTGCTGCATGCCTCCCTAGTTCTATATTGTCATGGGTTCTGCAAGCACCAAGCAGTGTACCCCATATGATAGCATCAGGTTCATATGGCATTTTGTTGATGAATTCTTCAGCCTCATTCAGTCGCCCAGAACGACCAAGAAGATCAATTATACAGGCATAGTGATTAGCCTGTGGGGTGATGAAGTGGCGTTGAGTCATAGAATAGAAGTAGTACAGCCCTTCATCAACTAGGCCTGTGTGATTGCATGCAGAGAGAACACCAATGAAGGTTGCATGATCTGGCTTCTCATCAATTCTAATCATTTCTTCAAAAAGTTGGAGAGCCTTCTTACCACATCCATTGTGAGCGTACCCCATAATCATCCCATTCCAAGATACTGCATTTCTTGCAGACATATTATTGAAGACTTGGCCTGCATCTTCTATGCATCCACATTTCGAATACATGTCAACCAGGGCACTTTCAGCAAAGACATTCGACAGGAATCCAATTTTGATGATCTGGGCATGGACTTGCTTACCATGTCCCAGAGCTCCCAATCTTGCACATGCACTTAAAATGCTGCCAAAGGTGAACTGGGTTGGTTTGATCCCAACCCATTGCATTTGTTGGAAGATTGTTAGAGCTTCCTCACCGTGAGAATGCTGAGCATATCCTGCAATAAGTGTATTCCATGCGACTCCATCCAGCTTAGGCATTGTCTTAAACATTGCATGTGCATTTTTTATGTTTCCACATTTCGCATACATGTCAACAAGAGCACTTCCCACAAAGACATTTGACTCTAATCCTGCTTTTATGACAAGAACATGTACTTGTTTGCCGTATTCCAGCCCACCATGACTGGAGCAAGCACTGAGAACAATGATCATTGTAATCTGGTCTATCTTGATATCTGTCAGCTGCATTTGCCTAAATAATGTGAAAGCCTCTTCACCATGTCCATTATGGACGTAGCCTGCAATGATGGTGTTCCATGAAATCACACTATGTTCAGACATTTCATCAAACAGCTTTCGGGCATCCTCTATAAGACCACTTTTGGCACAAGTACTAACTACAGTGGCAAATGTAATCTGGTCTGGATTTATTCCTCTTCCCCGCATTTCATATAACGTTTTCAGAGCATGCCCGCCAAGCCCAAAATGGCCATATCCTGCTATCATTACATTCCATGAAACCACATTGCATTCAGGCAAAGTCTTGAACACTCGCTCTGCATCCTTTATGCTCCGACACTTCGAATACATGTCAACAAGGGCATTTCCTACAAAGACATTTGACTCAGAACCATCTTTAATAACTTGAGAATGTATTTGCTTGCCTATTTCAAATGCAAACAGATAATCAGATGCATTGACAGAATTATCAAAGGTGAACCGATTTACCTTCATTCCCATCTGTTGCATTTCGAAAGCCATTTCTAGAGTCACCTTGTCATCAAGCCTACTCTGGGTGTATCCTACATTCCTTGAAGTTGCCTCCAACAGTTGAATCTCGGAGTCCAAAACTCCACGTTTGGCACAAGCGCTGAGAATGCTAGAATAAGTAACTTTGTCCGGTTTCACTCCTGTTCGTCTCATTTGAACAAAACAATTCATGGCCTTGATTGCCTGCCCACTTTGTGAAAACCCTGTAATCATGGCAGTCCACGAAACCTTATCTCTATCATACATGGTATCAAAGAATTGAGCCGCAAACTCCATAGTCCCACATTTGGCATACATGTCAACAAGGGCATTCCCGACAAAGATATTCGACTCAAACCCAGACTTAATAACATGACCATGAAGCTGTTCTCCCCGTCCTAGATCGAGCAAGTCTCCACAAACATTAGCAATGCTAGCAAATGTAAACTGGGTTGGTTTTGTTCCCAGCATATGCATTTGGGAGAACAAAGACATGGCCTTCTCAGTCTGTCCATGCTGAGAAAATCCCGCAATCAAGGTGTTCCAAGAAACTTCGTTTCGTTCAGGCATTTTGTCAAACAGATCACATGCATTCTCCACGCTACCAGATTTCGTGTATCCTGCAATTACTAAATTCCATGAATAAACATTGCGTTCTCGTTCAGTCATTTTATCAAACACACGGCGTGCATCCACCATGTTACCACACTTAGCATACATTTCAATGAGGCGATTTTCTAAAAAGGTATGTGAATAGAACCCAGTTTCCATTATACAAGCATGGGTTCTCTTACCCTCCACCAAGGCTTTCGTCTCTATGCAGCCCTGCAAGATGCGGGCATAAGAATTGGAATCCATGAAAATGGACATACTTGTTTTCTCATCCATGGCATTCCTGGATAGTTTCTTCTCACAGAATGTATCATCCGCTTGAAGAACTGATGCCTGGGTTGATCCTGTTCTAACATATCCAACGACGGACTCTCTGAGAATGTGATTTTGCGATTGAAATCTGCCAACCTTGTGAATGGAAGCAGCAGCAAGTAGTGTGCGGAAGCCTATCTGGATTCTGCAAAACATATGGGTGGAGTTGTTAACATTATGTACGGCATTCATTCTCTCAAATTCATCCCATCTCTTCTGGAAATTCTACTTCGTTCAGTCAATGAGAATTTGACCTTTTGGAGTTTGTAAGCAGTTTTGAATTTTTAACTCTGTATACACTTTTCAAACAGTATGGTCTCTTAGACAATGGGGTTTGTGGACGCCATTAAAAACCATTCAATTCCATTCAAAACCGGAACCTCGCAAATTTCCGGGAAAAAATGCAAGGCAAATTCAAACATTCGTGGGGAATGAAGAGTATAGCCGGAAAGAATTCCTTTGGGATTGAGGGATACAAACCTCAAATGAATTTGTAGTTGCAATTTTTGGAAATTTTTATGATTTATTGGGAACAAACAACCGTGGTATTACTATAAATGGATTCCAAATACCAAAATTAAGATTATCATAAAATTATTTCAAACACTTCAGAATTAACGCACTGGTGGTACTACTATAACGCACTGATGGTACTACTATAAATAGATTCCAAACACCAAAACTAAAATTATTACCAATTTATTTTAAATACAAGCCAGTAGAAAGGTATATTGTGTGAATTGTAGAATAATTTTATAAGAGGGCTGCGGATTAATAGTATAATTTTGACGTGCATAATTCTTTGAGCGGGAAGTTTATTTGGATGATTATTATTTTGGATAATCATAAAAAAATAATGAAAGTTTCAACTTTGTGTAAAAAAATTTAGTGAATAAATGTTTAAAACTTAAAAATATATGAGTGTAGTTTTTTTGACCAGATCTACAAAATGATGTGCAAAAACACCATGTACTTGGAAACCGCCCCAAAAAAAAAGTGGGGCCATTACCCAAAACCCCCTAATAAGGGAGACTATTGCCCCCCTGCGACTCCCTCGCCCCCGCCCCCTCCTCATTGCATTATTGGGAAAATTAATTGCTTAATAAAAACAACTAATCACCTAGACATTAATTATCAACCCAAGGAGCATATTTTTATTTCAAGGCAATCGGCAAAATATATGTCAGCATCTCCCAACATCTAACACTGGTTCTACATTACTATGTTCTAAACTTCAAGTTCATTTATTATGAAATAAAATGTAAGACTTGAATAACAATGCTAAACTTAATACGCATAAAGTAAATGACAAGAGAAAGAATTACGTTAATCACAAGACTTGAATCAATATTCAATTAAACCATACCTCATTGAATTGAAAGTTTAACATATTGCACCCAACAAAGTTCAAATGCTAATCTAGAGCATTAAATTAATAGAAATCTAGAAATTGCAAGAAACAACAATTCTGAAAAAGATAACATAAAATCTGAAAACTACAACAAACTCTATAAAAATCACTCTATGCTATACTTTGCCTCTAGTTAAATCAATTCATATCTACACCAAAATTATAACACTAAATCTCATTAGAAACAACAAAAAGAATTTAATAACATGTTGCTCATACATTCATAACTAACCTATAGATCAACTAGATTACAATTGAGAACAACGAACTTTACTTTAAAGAACAACAATTGAAATTCAAAGAAACAATAGTTAATTAAAAAAGAACAACACACAACTAAATTACTTTACATGTTCAAGACAGTGCCTCGTCCAAGGTAGTGGGCCCAACTGCCCATGAGTCACTTCTGCCTTGAAAAATAATTCAAATTAGATTGTGAATAACAAATGTAGAACTCAATGGATAGCTTCCTTCTTTAAAAGATCTCAAAGAAATAATTACACCATAACGAAGTTCCTAGCTTTGCCTTAAATTCAACAATTGTTCACCCCATCTCTCTGATTTTTGTCTTAATTTAAATATACAAAAAGCAAGGGGCAAATTACAACTAAATTGAACACCATAATCTATGATCAAATTACAGAATTATTTTTATTACAATTTCTAGATTGTTTACAATAGATCAATCAGTAAGATCATATCTGAAAGATCTCTCCATCATCAATCAGTTGGAACAAGTCAAATTTGGTTTTGCAATTGGAGAAAATTGGCAACTAGTTGCAATAGCAAATTTGGGAAAAAATCCTTCATAGAACCTCTTGTATCTCTCAAACCAGGGCGAAATCTGGGAAACCGCTATGCCTTCAACTAAATTGGCCCAATTTGCACAAAACCCATGTCTCGTCTTTTTTAAATTCATCTTCATTTTCCTATAAATTAAGACGCAAAATTGTTCTTATCCCAGGGAATTTCTAAGTTGGAATATTTGATTATGAGTTGGAGTTTGGATTTGCAATCTAGAAGAGATCTTGGAGGTTAAAACTGTGAATGATATTATAAGAAAATTCTCACAAACCATCATTGGAAAATCATATGTAATAATCTTTAATATATTAAAAATAAAGGAAAATAAACATCACTAAACCATAAGTGCATAAATAAGTATGAGATTGTGTTTTATGAGAAATTATGATAAATAGAATGATAAAAGAATGGTAGAAATAGATGAAATAGATGTCAAGAAATGATAATAATAATGACAACTATTATTATGTATTGTATGTGGGGATAGTTGTGCAAAGAATATAACACATACTAAAAGAATAGGTATTTTATGTCAACTTGTAGTAAGTATGGTCGTGTATGGGGTATGGATTCAGACTTTGACAAGCATGACTCCCTTCACAGTCCCTTCATGTTGCACATAGTTGGAAACATAGAAAATCACTATAATATGGATTTTATTTAAAAGTTTATGTGACTCAATTATTTAGATGCTTGGAGCCACATAGCATTAGTGTCAAAGTGCATACACTCAACATTGCCTCTATGGTCCACATAAAAAGTGAAAGCAATTTTGTCTTCATTTCCCATCGTTGGGTTATTTTTGTTGGAACCTAAAGTTATGTTGATTCATTTGTAGCTTGTAAATATAGTCAATGGAAGGAATGACTAATAGGAGAAAATCAATCAAGTGGCCAACTAGCAGAGCAGTCGATTGTGCAAGCATTGAATGGTCAACAAGTTGGTCAAATAATCGTTTGCAAAAAATAGGTTGAGTAGTCAACTAGCAAGATTGTTAACTAACTAGTCGAAGGAATTGACTAGATGGTCGAGTACACTTGGGAAATATATTCGTTGCCAAGAATTGGGTTTGACTAAAACTAATAAACTTGTTGAGAAAATAATCTGGATTTCACAAAAATTGTTGGAACTATTGACACTTGTTTTTGGACCGAATCTTTCGCAATTCAAAGAACTTAGTCAAATTTGGACACCATAAATAAATGAACCTATGGGTCGATTATTGCATTGAATTCATTATTATCAAATCATGCATTGTGACTTTCTAGTCATAATGCATTGTGCTTAAGTGTTGGACCCTTGATTTTGTCATGCAAGAAACAATGTGTATTATCTTTATCAACTACGAAAGCAAAATATTATGGCATGACTAATGCAAGGACACAGGTAGTTTATATTTGTCAACTCCTAGGAAAGCTTGGGTTTCCTATTGAGGCTTCGACTACTATTTATTGTGACAATCGAAGTGTAATTCAAGTTGTTGACAATCTTATTGCACATAGTTAGATGTAGCATGTCAAACGTTATGCTCGCTACTTACTAAAATAGGTACAAGAGAATCTTCTTACTCTTGTCTACTACCATATAAATGATCACACTGTTGATATATTTACAAAGCTTGTTGTGAATCAAAATTGTTGTTAGACCAAAATCTGTAGGTGTTAATCAACGATCACATTGCTAGAGATAAGGATCCACGAGAGGTGGTTAGTCCATGTCACGAAACAAACGGGGAGTGTTGATTTATCCAATGTCCAACAATCTCCCCCCCCCCAAAACGTGAGCCAAGTGTGTATCGAACTCGTGACCTACGCTCTGATACCACTTGTCGAGAATCACAATTGTCGTTAGACCAAAACCCGCAGGTGTTAGTCAACGATCGCATCGCTAGAGATAAGGATCCATGAGAGTTAGTCAACGATCGCATCGCTAGAGATAAGGATCCATGAGAGGTGGTTATTCCATGTCACAAAACACACAGAGAGTGTTGGTTTATCCAATGTCCAACAATCCTCCTTAAGCTTGATGAGCTCCTCCTCCTTTTCTTGTACTTGAAGCTTGAAAAGATCAACTTCCTTCCTTGTCTTGTCTAATGCTTTCTTCTTGAGCTCCTCATTTTCCTTTTTAAAACTGCTTATCTCTTCTAGGGCAGCTACAAGTTTTTCCTTGAGACCTTCTTTGAGATCTTCTTCATTTTCTTCATCTTCTAGGTCCTCTTTGGTCTTGATGTCTTCACTCTTGTTTTTAGCTTCATTTATGGGTTCTAGATTTCCTTCTTTCTTTACATCATCTTCTTGACTAGAGGTCATGGTCAATGCTCCTTTTGAGTGAAGATCTTGAAGTTTGTCCCACATACCTTTTGCCAATGAACATTTTTCCACTTTGGCATTTATAGGATCTGATAGCCCACTCAAGATTGCTTTTATCACTCTTGCATTATATTCCTTATATTCTTCTTCCATCGTGCTTTCAGTAATCATTGATTCCCAGACTTAAAAACCTTGAGCCATTAAGAAATTCTTCATTCTTGGCTTCCATATTTCAAAGTTTCCATTGAACAACAGAGCCATGTCAGTTTGATTATCCATTGATGATGTGACACTTTCAACGGGCTTTCAAGTCTTCTTCCTTGAATTTTCCATTTGTATTCTAAGGATCTACCTTCAATTTGTTAGGCTTTGAGTGAAGGTACTGGCTTTGATTCCAATTGTTGGAAAAACTGAGAGGGGGGGTGAATCAAAAATGCAAACTATGGGCATCTATCTTGTGCCACATTATCAAAAGAGTTGTTGGTCAAAGTTGTTATTGATGTCAATATGACATTGTTGGAGATGGAAAATATTCTTGTGATACATGAATAACCCTAACGTCATGCAAACCCTAGGAGAAAACCTTAAGCATGAAGATGATACACATACCAAATTCCCTAGCTACATTTATATCCCTATATTGAATGATCTAATAATTCATGATCTAATGATGAACAATGAAGTCATAGATGTCCATGATCTATCTTGAATGATCTAATGATGCGTGATGATGAATGAAGTAGCCCTTACCATAAAACTCTTCTAGGCACATGGAAAAATATTGTAGGGCATACCACAAGGACAAATATAATAGTGCCCGTCAACTCCCTAGAAGCAACTTTGCAAAAACAAATCATGTAGCCTCATCTATGTATAGAATGGAATGCTTCAAATGTCATAACATTGAACATATGGCTCGTGATTGTAACTTGACTTGGGTTCCTAAACAAGCTAAAAACATGACTACCAAGCAAGAAAAAAAGGTTATACAAGTATGGAGAAGAAAGCAAATTGGATAAAAAAATGTCTTGAACACTCAAGGCATCAACCCATGTTGTTGATCTGATAATTACATCTTTGGCATATATATTCCAAGTTTTGATGATGAAATTTTGCCAAAAAAGAGATCATGCATATTGTTAAGGGAAGCTTGTGGCCATTCTTGCGAAGGTTATCCAAACCTTAATGTCACACATGAACAACCATGTTCTGAGGCATATCTACCAATTGACCATTGTTGAAGATGTCTTCCACTGGATCACAAGGCAATAATCCTTCTTGTCTTCCACTAGATCATTCAAGGATGAAAATGGCACCAACATGTAGAAAATCTATTCCCCTTTCCAATGAGCTATCACTTTCCCTCTAACTCCCTCTGGATTGAGAGAAAATGATTTTCTAAGTTAAAATATTATATTATTTGATGCTAGTCGACGTAAGCCTCCTATACATGTCGGCCTCTCCTCCAATAGATGTGACTATTCATTATAACTCAAAATCATATACAAGTTGAAACACTTCATTTCAAGCCAGCAATTTGGTGAAGGTCATCATAGGAACATAGAACAGTTCACATCTCATGAACTAATAGCGAGAAGCATACAAAAGAAAGGGAGAATCAAAACTTATAGAAGTCTGCTCATATTGAAATCTCATAAATCTGAAAATTGCATGAAGAAGCTACAAGAATCTGAAAATTGCAGGAAGGAGGCACGGTACAAAGGTCTGAAAATTGCAGGAAGGAGGCACGGTACAGAGGTCTGAAAATTGCAGGAAGGAGGCACGGTACAGAGGTCTAAAAATTGCAGGAAGGAGGCCAAGAGGATATTGGTTGGGTTATTAACTAGTTTTGGAGACTCAAAAGAGATCCAGACCTGCCTGTTAAGCTCAGACCTAAGGAAGACACCCACCTATGGAGGACAACACCTCAAACCGGACTAGCAGACAGTCACGCTCATACATCTTATTCTTTTGGGCTAAGTCCTATGGTAAACAACTCGAACTTAGTACATATTTTTTGGACAGATAACAAGTAACAAGGCCTTGGACATTTGACTACAAACTACACCTTACCTCAGTCATGTGCTCAAAGCCTTCGGACCTGTGATAATCTTTGTGCAACTGTGGTAAATCTGTGGGAGGTTGGACAGTCACCTGAATTGGCTTGGAGAAACTTACAAAAATCCCTTTCAAGCTCGAAACTACAGCATTTGGAAAGATCCAAGTTCGGATCTAGTGCACCCACCTGTGGAGGACAAATTTGTGGAAATCTGAAGCTCAGAATCACAATTTGCCGAATTTGTGGCGGAGGTCTTATTCTAGATCTTCAGGACCTGTGGACAAGTCAATAATTGATTTATGCTAAGTATGGGTTGTTATACATAACTTAAGTCTTAAGGTTGATAATAGAAGTAATAGCAAAGATCTTGTGAATTACTCAGCTTGGGTCTATTGTATTGTGAAGACTGATAACTGACATGATTATGGCATTCTTTGGAGCAACCAAGTAAAAATGTTTGGGAGTTTTGAGACAGATTTGAAGGCGCCTTTGGAGCAAAATATATCATAATAGAAGACCTTGGAGAAAAAATTTTGAAGAGTGCCTTTAAGCTGCTCTTTGTGATCCTTGGAGAGTATATTGGGGTAGACTTTTGAAGACTTTTGTGCAAATCTGAAGCAGCTTGTTGGAAGACCTCATTGTATACCTGAAGCAGCTTGTTGAAAGACTTCTTATTAGATGTGAAGCAACTTGTTGGAGACCGTTTTGAAGACAACTTCAGAGCAGGTTCTTGAAGATATTTTGAGGAAGTATTGAAGGGTTATTGAAGACTAAGTGAAGTCATTATTAGAGACCATGATGCGTTGAAACCATCATGAGGTAACCTTGGATATTTAGTTTGGGTAACATGAAGAGCAGTGGTGACACCTTCATAAGAAGACAGTTTTCATTGATGAGATGACTACCTTGGAGATGGTTTGAGGGAAGTGCTAAAAGTAAAGATGTTGTCAAGGCTTATTACAAAAGATATTGGGAGCCTTGAAGAACCATTGAATCTATCTTGAAGAATTGAAGCCTTGGGGTTTGAGTCCTAGAGGATAGGAGTCCTCAAGAGACCAGGTTGGAGCTTATACCAGAGATAGAGTTGGAGTCTCATAGAGACAAGGTCGGTGCCTTGGGAAGATAGGGTTGGAACCCTAGATTTTGGAGCCTCGTGAACTCCATGTCGGTGCTTGGCAAAGTGCAGGTTGGAGCCTGGTGGATTGGAGATTGGTGTCTTCATCTAGGGTTGGAGCCTTAAACTATTATTGTACTTGATACATTGTAAAGAAGAGGAATGAAGTCCTTGTTATATCTGATTAGTAAAATCCTTTATTCTATATTGTTCATTTTGTGTTCTAATTATAAGTGATCTAAGAGGTAAAAATAACAATTGAAAATAAATATTGATTCACCCCCCCTCTCAGTATTTCCAACAAATCCATTATTAGAAGCTAAGTTCTATTAACCTGTGTGATATGCTATGGCTTCAAGGAGATGCAAATTTTTTTATTTTTTTTATTTTTTTATTTTTTTTGGGGGGGGGGAGGTGGGGGGCAAGTGTCATCTTGACATAATTTCACTTTATGAACCTCCAAAACATTATGTTGATTGGGGGGGACAATTGGAACCTAAATTAATGTCGGTTAATCATACCTCTAAATCTTTCGAAGGCAGCCAGTCGAATGAATGAATAAACATAAACAATCAGTTGAGTGATCAACTAGTAGAGCAATGTGTAGTGGACTAAGTAAGACTAGCATAGTAGTGTGTAGTGGGATGAGTGGTCAATCAGTTGGTCAAGTAACTGACTAGCGGATAGTCAATTAAGTAGTCATCTAGTAGGATTATAGATTGAGTTATTAGAGGAATCGTCCAAACAAGTGGGTCGACTTGAGTAGTTAATCAGCCGATGAGAATTGTGTCAACTTTAGTAGTTAATCAGCGGATGAGAATTGGGTCAGCTAGAACAATCAACTAGTCGACAAAACAATGCATATTTCACGGAAATGATTGGGACTATCAACGCTCATTTTTGGAACAAATATTTTGCAATTTAAGGAAGTTGGTTAGATTTGGACACTATAATAAAGGACATTATAGGTTGAATATTGCATAAAATTCATTGTTATCAAATCATGCAATGTGATGTTATGATTGTAATGCTTTGTGCTCAAGTGCTATAGCAATTTCTCAAAGACACCATCTATCATATTAGAGCATAATTATTTTTCTCTTTGTTTCTTTAAATGCTATTTTATGTTCTCTATCATCAATTTCCCTCAATATATAACAATTGTTTAGATGCTTGAAGCCACCTACCTAATAATATTTGGGTCAGCATATACTCAACATTGTGTCTATGCTCCCCCTAAAGAGTTAAAACTAGGTTTCTATTCATCCTCCAAATTTGGGTCTACCTTCATAAAACAAAGTTTTGTAAGTGAGCATCCACTAAACTACAATTCATGGATACTAGCATTCTTCCCTTAGGTCCATTTCTAATTGATATTGAACTGAGGAGGTATGAGTTGGACTATATATAAATATCTTCATAATATCAACTAATGGAAAATGTGGTATTATGAGCATAAGGACTACCTCCACAAGAGGAGAATGTAGTATTAATATCTTTCCATCTCATTCCACATTGTAAGCAAGAATCTTATTCATGAGGTAAGCAACACACTAGACAATGGTCCCAAAAATATTATTTGACATTGAAAGACTTATGATGTGTGCACTCTTCAATCATAGGGAAGAGGATTGCAATATCAATCCACCCTCATCCATTGACTCTTAGAAATGAAGACCTTGATCTTATAGTTGGGTGCACAACTGTTATGATGTGCAGTTCATGTTCCAAAAGGACACACTACCTACATGACATTTTTTTTCGCCTAAGGTTTAAGCATTGTCACATGCCTCCTAGGTTAAGAAGGAGGCAAAGAACTGTTTTGTTTGATGAGTGATGGAGAAATTTCCATAGTGTTGTACCTATGGGGTAAACGTGGGCAAGAAACAATACTCTTTGAATCTAGACTGGTGAGATACTTGTTGTGGATAACTTCTTACCATCTTTGTCCTTCATAACTCATAAGGCCCCACATTCATCTCACACCTTCTACCTCAAAAAAAAAAATATGGGCCCCTATACCCAAATGACCACAAGAAGTAGGAGGATACATTGTATTCAAACTAATAACTTGAATTTATTGTTTTTTTAGACTCCCATGTCTAGATATAGTTTTTAAAATATTTACTAGTCTTGTTTTTACCATCTAAGGGGAAAACTACACCAGGCTGGCAGGATCCTATAATTAAATGTGGTTTTTATCATCCCCATACAACCTTCCAAATTAAGGTGTCTAAATAAAAAAAGTGTTGAGGAATCTCTCTATTTTTTAAGAAGTGATATCTAGCTAGTTGTTCTAATATGCAAAGCTCATGTGGCTTCCCAATAATGTGAAGCTTTGATCCTCCTCAATAAGAGATAGTATGAGAGGTATGTTGATTATTGAGTAATGGATAGAGGGAAAATGAAATTAATAATTGAGATTTTTGGAAGTTGACATTTTCTCCAAAGGCTTCAGAAAAGTTGTCCAAAGAAGCCTTCTAGTGATTGTATTCTTCTATTGATTATGAACCCATAAGAATGGTGTCGTCAATAGATAATGTGTGGTTTCTCTTTTCCTCATGCACTTCCTGTATGCCTTGTAGGATTTATAACTTCTTTAACCCATTCCAATATAGTATAAAAGCCATCTACTACCAAATTATAAAGAAAGCACACAAGTGGAAAGCCTTGTCCAGCTACTTTTAAAATAGTATAAAATGGGGTTTGAAACCATTAACCAATGCTATTAAATTTTGTATGTTCAAAATACCATTAAATAAAAGGAAGTTATACCAATGAATTCCTTTTACTTCAAGGATTTAAATTAGGAAGTCTCATCAAAACCTCTCATAATACTTTTAATACTAACTATAACATCTTTATTGGGCATTATCCTCTATGTATATGGGCTCTTTATTCCATGTAGAGTATCCCGAGGAAAACCCCAAGGCACTTCTCCTCATTTTAAGGATAGTACCTAAGGTAAACCCTATATTCACAAGGCCATGTCAACATAGGGCTCAATGACATTACAAAAATATACTCATTGTGAACTCAACATGCCACTTATGGGAAAAAGATTAAGGTGAGGAAGATAACACTGCTTCAAACAACCTTTTGGGCTAGACCCAATTCAAGATTAAGGTGAGGAAGATAACACTGCTTCAAACAACCTTTTGGGCTAGACCCAATTGACCACTACGTATGTGAGCTATCTTGTATGCATGATCATTATTTTGCAATGATATTCTACTTCTAGTTTTTATAGTATCTTATTTCATTGTTTGTTAGAGCCACTTTTTTTTAATAAGGGAATTATCACTTGTATTGATGACCTGAGTTTTAAGTTAGGGTATTTTATTTTTTCATATAAAGAAGTGTTTTTCCTCTTATTTATATTTTCTATCACTTTATCAATACAATCAACCAATGTATTCGAACAAAATCTTATTCCATTATTTAGATTTACAACTCTAATTCACTCTTGGGTAAATTGGTCTCCCACTATTTTCTTTGCACTTGACCTTTTGATTCAAATATTTTTATTTTTTTTTTGGTTAGATGAATAGTTGAAATAGTGATTTCATTTTGGATACATAGACGACATATTTTTCATGTCAAGTTCTAAGAACATGGAGGCCAATTTATGAGTTTTCATGGTATGAGGAGCTTCTACTATGATTATGTTGTTATCAGTTACCTTCCTCTAATATCAAACATGTCTCATGAGTTTATGCTATAAGAGACATAAATGGATAACACTTTAATAATAGATGCTTAACAACTTTGTTATAAGTAACAATATAGAGTGAAATTGGGCATTAGTGTTAAATTTCATTTTAGGCCCTTCATTTAGGTCCCATGCCGATGAAGTGGCATTTTTATAGGATAGATTTCATCATATGTTGAATTTCAATTATGAGATATATATAAAATGCATTAGATTTCTAATTTTATTTTTTAACCATGGTGAATTGGTAACTTGTTGGAGTAATCTGGGCAAGGCAAGAGGCATTAGATGTTATGACTAACATCTTGAGGAATTTAATGGTCAATTCATATGGGCAAGGGAACTTTTCATATTATCATATGGTAACAATTAGATGAAATTATTAGTTTCTTCTACTATCAATTCCAATATCACATTTGACAAGTTGGATTTATGCACAAGAAGTGGCCTAATTTATCAATGAGGATGTGACTCCTTATTTCTCTTCTCCAATATTTCTAACTGGTTGTGCACTCTACCACTCTTAGCAATAATTAGTCATTCCTATTATGGACTACCCTATTTTGAGATCTCATTTTTCATTTGGTATTTTGAGTCGTTGAATAATTAATGATTTGGGTGTTTGAATTCTCAACGAAGAAATTCAAAGCCAAATTTCTTGAATGCACAAACAATCACTTGAGTGCCATGTGGCAATAATGTGGTTTTTGAACAATTTTTGAATTTGGAAAGAAGAAAAAAAGTTAAAAGACGAAAAGGATTGGGAAAGACTTGAATGCCTTAATACTTGCATGAGTAAATTTCAAAAGCTTGAGCATTCAATGAATTTCGGAAGTAAGAAAAAAATAAGTTGAAATACCCAAAAGATCAAACACTTAGTGTAGAACCCATGAAGCATTAGAGTTTTTTGTTTATTCAAGGTTTTGGACCTTCATCTACTTAAGTAAAAGCAAAGGGTGGAGAAAAACCCAAACAAACGAAATGACAAATACCCTTAGAAGAGGGAGTACAATATAGAGGCCAATATGGTTTTTTTCATATAAGGTTTTCTTTTGTTCAAGGTTTGACACCTCAATGCACCTAAGGAAGGCTAAGTATTAGAGAAAAAACCTAAATACCCAAAAGGAAAAATACTTACATAAGAGGGAACATGAAACATTTCCATTTGGTATTTCTGTTCATTTAGGTTTCAAACCTCGACATAATTAAGAAAGACTGGAGTGTGGAGAAAATGCATAGTTACGTGAAAGGTCATATCCCTAGGATATTTGACCATTTTGGAGTTGGTACCATTATGTGAGAAAACAATCACATAAAAGGGATTAACAACTTATATGAAGTTATTCATGATTATAAAAAATATTTTTTTAATGTATTAAACCACTTTGAAAAGGGATCAAATTATAAGGGCATAGAAAATCCATTAAAACCTCTTTCAAAAAGTGAGCTTGTCATCAAAAAGGTCTATATAGAGGAGGAAACATGTACTATGTTTTTTCTTGAGTAGCTATGTCAATATTTGAAGAACTAAAATCTTGGCAAGTTGGTCCAAACACTTGTTTTTTATCCTCCCTACTAAGAGAGGCTTCAAGTTGTATGTTAATTATTGAGTCGTGGAGTGAGGGAAAATGAAATCAATAATTGAGATTTTATTTGCCACAAAAGCTTCAAAAAAATAAAGGGCATCTCTAGAAATTTTCTTCTTATACTGATCTTGAATCTATTACCCCCTCACTTCTAGGGGTAATGATAGAAGATTTTCCGTCGATGATCCACATTGTAGATAGTGATCCTAGTGATGGCATTCGACATTCTCCACAAACAGTAGCCCACATATGCCTCGTACGTCATTCTTATCTCACTCATTTCTTGTTGATGGTTTCTTGATACTCATGAGTTATATCAATCATTGCTTCATGAAAATTGTTTATATTTAATGTATTTGGCATGAAAGCATGCATCATGGTTTATTTAGATGATGAATCATGATGCTTGCAAGTTATGCATTTTTCTTGTTTCTCCTTGGTGATCATCATTCATTTCTCATTAAAGAGTTTCCATTATTGAGGAGAGGCATATCGTTATGGGGCCTTGATAAGGACAATGATCCCATGCCCTTTTCATACATAACATATGACATCTACTCCATCTTTGTTATTCTTTCTTTTAGGTTGGCTATTACATGTACCCAAAAAGGCTTGTGCTTCATAATATTATGAGAAGAAGGGGCTTGGATGCTCGAGGTTGATGCAACTATATAAAAAAAGAGAAAGAGCATGATGTAAATTTCAAAATGCAAAAAAAAAAGAATGAAAATGATATAAATGACAAATCAAAATCCAAAGAAGCTTGAGCTTTAGCCCCTCACTGTAAGGCCACCATCCCAAGTCCTAATGCAATGATATGCATGACTTAAAAAAAGACTTAATAAAATTATCCTGACCCCTATGAAATGAAATGTATGTACATGGAAAGGGGGCTTGAAAAATGAAAACAAAGATAATACGAAAAATGGCATGAATGGGGTGAGAGGACAAAGCACTAAGGAAATGGTAACTCATTGCACAAATAATTCCCTCTACAAAGGCACTTGGGATGCATATCATACATAGCCTTGTATGTAAAAGGCGTCATTCCCATGAAGTAAACCCCAAGTCATCCAATTTTAATTTATACTTAAATCTTGGTAGACTTCTTGGGAAATATTCCTTTGCCTATGTATTGGCACAACTAATAGGGTTGGTTTTATGATGGTCCTCCTATAGATAAACATAGAAAATTGTATAAATCCATAATCTAGTGTGAAGTTTGAAGAAGATACCTAATGTGATATACTTGATGGTTTTCACATTGAACATGACTCAATTTTTATGTTGCATTAACGCTTATACATAGATCAAATGGTCTAACACGGATACTTAGATCCCCTCTATGATGATGATGCTTGCATAGTCATGGTCCTTTCTAGGATGTTGACAACACCTTGCTTCCACACTTGATGAGGTAGTTTCACCTTCATTGAACATCATTTTCCTTCTTGATGGCATGACACCCCTCCTAAGACCAGCTCGTCACCCATTGGAGATGGAACATTGCACACTAAATATGAGATGTTGCACCTTGATTGTGACATCCCCTGGTAATATTTCTCTCATTATAAATAATTGTAATTACCTAAAAGGATGAGATAAGGGACACATATTCCAGATTACTTGAGGAATATGTTGATTTAAATATTAGTCCTAGTTGTCTGAGTGGTTTTAAATGGGTTGCCTATGCCATAAATAATAGAAAGGGGAAAGGACATGCCCAAGTGTCCTTTAACTCCAACAAGAAGCAATAAAAGAACAAAAAACTTAAAGGCAGCATGTGTTGCATTATTCTAAGTAGTTGACTGGTGTGGAGCTAGGGAGAAGACAGATGATTAGTCTATTTAGAATAGCACACACACTCCCAAGAGCAGGGGATATGCATACACACACACTCTCCTTGGGACACATATAGAGGCAATGGAAGAGAACACATAGAGAACAATACTATAAGAAAAATTCATCCAATGGAAGAGGTAATATCTTGGATATGGCAGTGATCAGAATTCGCAATTGTCAAATTCTATAGATATTAAACCAGTTGAAGACCATCTCAAAGGCTTGTTGGGTAAAATCATTATAGAGGGTAGTGGATTTCCTGTAACGCTAAAGAACCCACTAGAAGCTTGTGGATTGATGAACCTGTTGGATTGGGAAGACACACTCAGGTGCTTGTGAGGGAAGATGAACCACAAGGAGTTGCCCTGGGGGTTGAAGCTCTAGTGCTTGAATCACTGATGAACCACCTATAGAGGTGATATATTTACCAATAGCTTATCCACTAATGAAACTTCCCTCAATGTGGACTCTCTTCTCTTGAAAGTGAGTTGAAACTCTTTGTACTATGATATCTTGGCATGAATGTCATCATGGCACCTATAAAATCTGGAGAATTCATGTGAAGGCTTGTGTATTTTAGATAAATTTTTAGGTATAAAATGAGCTTCCTAAGGAATATTTTAAAATAATAACATAAATAATAAAATAATATTAGATTACCTCATCAAGTTTTGGAGGGAAAAAAGAAAAAACTACATTTTCAACTCATATTTTCACCTTATCTAACTAGGATTTTAGTCAAATTTCGAGCGAGAGCACTTGTTGGATGCATAAATTAGTCTTTCATCCAAGGAGTACCCATGTTTCATACTTTTGATGGACCTTGCTACACAAAAAATGTGAAATACATGAAAAAAATGTGATTGCAATCACGTTTTTTCATGTATTTCATCACATTTTTCCATGTATTTTAGATTTTTCGTGTAGTAAGGTCCATGAAAACTATACAACATGGGTACTCCTTGGATGAAAAATTAAATTATGCATCCAACAAGTGCTCCCGCTAGAAATTTGAGTAAAATCGTAGGGAGATAAGTTGAAAATACAAGTTGGGAAAATAGTTTTTTTGATCTTTTTACTTTTTTACTCCAAAAATGGTGAATCATTCCCCATGTTTGACATCATCATATTAAATCCTATTGGTTTTTATAAATTTTATTTTGTTGTACATTTCTATTTTGAGACCTATTGTTTACCTCAAAATTTCTCTAATGGTTGGTGGATGGAGGTGTTGTGGCCTTGTGTCATCTTATTTCAGTTGAAATTCCTCTCATAAGCACTCCACTGCAAGCACTAGAATCTAGCTTGAGGGCGATAGCTACAAGTAATTATGGTTGTAGCTTGTTTATGGAGGGTGGAGAGTTGCAATCTCACTCTCAGCTGCTAGATATTTTATATGATAAGTAAACTCTTACATTTTATTCTTGTGTTCATTATCGTGTCTTTGTTATTGCATCACCATAGTGTTCTATTAATGTTAAGGACCTTTGTTACCTATATGAATGAGGAATGTCAATTCGTACATGAAAATTCTCTTGAATGTTTTTCCTTTTGAAATGGTTTATTTCTGTAATCATCTTGAGTCTGTGGAATGGTCTATATGATCTATGTGTGAAGAGGTGTATAACCTCTATTAATTAATTAGTTGTTTGTATGAAATGATGAGGTTGGTGGACCTTAGTTTATAAATTACAAACTCAGGAGAATTAACATTCTTATTTGTGTATAGAAGTGTGTGTGTGTATACATTTTGCAGGTCAAGTTAGGCAAAGTTTTTGCAAGCTTAGGATGGATAGCATTATATATATATATATATCACATAAATGAACAATTTTTGGATGATACAAATGACAAGACCTCCTTGGTATATATAAGAGTCTAAGGGGTCACAATATAATCAAATCCTACACAACAATAATAATGTAAGGGCACAACCATAACAATAGTGGGCTTCTATGGGGCACAACAATAACAATAAGGGGGCTACACTAGTATTATAGGAACCCAACATGCCCCTCTCCTTAAATAAAGTGTTTTCCTCAACGCTTGAGTAATTTTGGATGCTTTTGTATAAAATTCTCATCCTCCCATGTGGAATCTTCAATAGGTAAGTTCTTCGACTTAATGAGATACTTTGAAATTGATCGATTACGTAGTTGTTGAGTTCTTGTTTTCGTCACTACTTTAGGCTCCAATATGATTTTTACTTCCTCATCGAGTTCTGAAAATATTGTTTGAACTGGGAGCTTGTCACCAATAACCTTCTTTAAGCATGAAACATGGAAAATTGGGTGTACTCAAGAAAATGCATGAAGTTCTAATTTGTATGCCATAGTACCAATCTTTTGCAACACCTTGTAAGGACCATAGTACTTTGGTGATAATTTATTATCCTTCTTAGCTTGCTTGAGGGACATTTGTTTGTATAGTTGTAGTCGTAAAAAATACCCAGTCACCTACGTCAAAACTTCTTTCGCTGTGATGTTGATATGTCTGTTATTTCATTTATCTTTCACCAAAGTGATGTTATCCTTTAAGAGTTGGAGAACTTGTTGTTGATGCTCGATATATTTTTCCACTGCTTGAACCTTAGAATTTTCTCTTAAACATGATGTGATGTACGATGGATGATATCTATTAAGTGTCATAAATGGAGTCATTTTTGCTACAGTATGGAAGGAGTGTTATACCACCATTCAGCCAAAGGTAACCACTTGACCCATTGTGTTTTTTAATCAAATACAAAGAAATGAATATATCCTTTCAAACATTTGTTCGCTATCTTGTTTTTCTCGTCAAATTGAGGATGATAAGATGAGCTATGGGCTACTTGAGTACCAAGACAAGAAAATATTTACTTCCAAAAAATTCCAGTGAAAAGGGGTCTCTGTCACTTACAATAATCTTTGGGGTTCCACGTAGCTTTTGAATTGTTTCCATAAATGCAGTAGCAACTGTACCGTATTTAAAAGGATGATATAATGCACAAAAGTGTGCATACTTGGTAAGTCTATCAACTTCCACCATGATGACACTCTTTCCTTCGGACTTGGGTAAACATGTGATAAAATCCATTGATACCTCCTTCCAACATTGAATTGGAATGGATAAAGGTTGTAACATACCTAGGGTCTTAATTGTTTCAACTATATTTTACTAAACGATAGAATTGTTAGAGCTGTTGTTATTTTCCCATAATGCTTAACAAACTTGCGATATACCTTGTCCACCAGATAAGTCCTCAAATATGCTTTAGGGTTTTTGGAATTGTCCATTCCTTGATGGTTTTAATTTTGTTAGGATCTACCTTAACACCCTCATGACCCAAAAATTCCACCTCCTATACCCCAAAGAAACATTTGGAGGTTTTTGCATATAATTGTTTCTCCTCCAATAGTTTGAGCACCCTGTCAACATGTTGAACATGATCCTTCCAAGACTTTATGTAGATTAGTATATCATCAAAAAATGATAACACAATTTTTCTAAGGAAGGGTTTGAAAATAGAATTCATCAAACCTTGAAATGTGGAAGGTGCATTAGTAAGGCCAAAAGGCATGACCAAAAATTCATAATGACCTTCATGAGTTCTGAATTTTTTTTTCGGAATGCCTTTAGTATTCATTCTAATTTGATAATATCCTGAACGAAGATCCAACTTGGTGAAGTAAATTGTTCCATGTAATTCATCCAACAATTCATCAATGAAAAGAATGGGAAATTTATCTTTAACAGTGAGCTTGTTGAACTCCCTATAATCCAGATATGCACGCCACAATCCATCCTTCTTGTGTACCAATACTACTGGAGCAGAGAAAGAACTTTGGCTATGTTGAATTATACCTGCTTCTAACATTTTTGCAACCATACATTCAATTTCACTCTTTTGGGCATTGGGATATCTGTAAGGTCTTATGTTTGGAGGAACACTTCTTGGAATCAATTACATAGCATGATCATGATCACGAATAGGTGGGAGGCCTTTGGGAGTCTCAAATACCTTGGAAATATTGTCCAAGATTCTTTGGAGATCTAGAGAAACATATGAATTCGTTGTTTGAACATCTAGTGAGAATAATTGTGCAATTATGCCTTGTTATTCTTTCTTCAAAAGCTTTGTCATTCCATTAGAGTTGATTATCTCCCCCAATTTCTTTGTGATGCCCCTTGATTCAATTTCCTTTCCTTCCCAAGAAAATTTCAAGAAACATTCTTGAAAATTAAAATTTATCGTCCCCAGAGATTGTAGCCATTAGACTCCTAGTACAACATCAACAACACCCATTGGTATGGAAATCATTGGACTATTCAATACATATTCCCCCATGGTTAGATTGAAATTATGACACTTCCCTGAGAAATTTATAGTTCATCCATTTGCAACCATCACTTGACACTCTGGTGTTAGATATATAAAGCAATTTAATTCCTTGGATATCTTGTAATGAATAAAATTGTGGGTACTATCATAATGGATCAACCCTATTACCTTTTTTTCCTTGATATATCATTCTATCTTGAGAGTTTGAGGAGTGGTAATTCCTTCCAATGCATTAAAAGGTATGGTCGTATTCATTTCTTCTTTATCTGGGGTTGGTTCCTAGTGTATATCCTCTTATTTTGGTGTTTCTAGTTCCTTTTCTTCCTCCTCTTCGCAATCTATATAAAATAATTTCTTCTCAGCACACTTATGACCCTTAGTGTATTTTCTATCACAATTGTAACAAAGCCCTTTTTCTCTTTTTTCCTCCATTTTTTGTGGTGTCAACCTTTTAGGTGTTGGGAGGAAAGAAGTAGCAACACTTCCATATTTATAGTTGTGAGTGGTAGACTTCCTTGTTGCCATAATGTTGCTTTCAACTTTTATTTCCACCTTGAATGCCTTTTTCTAATGAATTAGGTTCCCAAAGGCTAACCTCATGCTAGATGTTATCCATTAAAGTCCCTACGGAGGCACCAATCCTATGCTCCTTTGGAGTATCATTTACCTTTATATTCAATCTTTGGAAGTCCTCAATGTGCTCTTCCATTGAACCCTTTTGTTTGAGATTTATCAATTGGCTAAAGAAGGTATTTCTCTTTGTATCCTCGTCATGTGCTATTAATCCTTCTGCAAAAATTGTCCAAGTGACAATTAATTTATGAGAACAAATCCATTAATACCAGAAAAATTGATTTTGTTCTAAATATAAATATGCAATGTGTACCTTTTATGTGTGTGGCACATCATGTAGATCAAAGAGTTTCTCCATCTATAGTATCCATGTTACCGGATCCTTGCCATCAAACTTACTCATATCTATTTTTGGAATGTGGTGCGTCTTAAACCTAATTTCGGAGTCTCTAAAACCATATTTTGTATTCCTTTTGTCATCATCCTGATTTTCATGGAGTACCTTGTCACCATTATGAAGCATTTCTTGTAACAACTTTGTCAAACCTTCCATGTTTATTTTTAAACCATTCTTAAAACCATCCATCCTAGCTTCCATGTATGCTTTTAAACCATCCTTCAAACCTTCCATGTTGTCTTTTATTTTTGCTTCTAAACCATCCATCTTAGTTTCTAGTTCATTTTTGGTTACTCTTTATGACCTTAGTCTCATAATTTTGATATATCATGTTGCATTTCTTCCTCTTCTTCATGCGTCATAGTAGAGATTTCTGTTTGTTTACGAGGTGTATCCATTTTTTTGTTTCAAGGCATTTTGGAATCAAATAATGATATATATGCTTCACTATACCCTTTGAATCACTTCAACTAAATTTTCAAACAAAATTTATGCAAAATTTTAAAAAATAAACACATTTTTATTTATTTTAGGAGTTTGATTTTGAAACCGTTGTATCCATGTAATTTTGGCCTACCAAGATCTAAACTTTTCTCTTGTGATATCCCTTTGAGTCTTCTTTCCAATGCCACAAGTCATACCAAGATTGGATTCTTCAATATAAAGTTATGCCAAATCTCTAATGATGGCCTGGTTATGGGATTGGTTCAGTATAGAAAACTTGTACAAGATGCCATGTGTACTTTTTCATCCTTCTACCTTAAAATTGATACAGGAGAAACTATAGTTCGTGCAACTTCAGTCATTTTTTATGAAATTCAAATATGATTGTCGAAGAGAAAGTTATGATGATTTTCCCAAGGTCACCTATTTGAGTGGGAAACCTCATTTACATCACATAAATGAACAATTCTTGGATGATACAAATGATAATACCTCCTTGGTATATATAGGAGTCCAAAGGGTCACAATATAATCAAATCCTACATAACAATAATAATGTAAGGGCACAACAATAACAATAAGGGGGCTACACTAGTATTATA
Source organism: Pinus taeda (assembly GCA_000404065.3). NCBI lineage: Eukaryota > Viridiplantae > Streptophyta > Pinopsida > Pinales > Pinaceae > Pinus > Pinus taeda. The sequence goes on along the minus strand of APFE030896162.1, from coordinate 186,826 downwards.
GGAACCCAACAATATATATATATCCTAAGTTGCAATGACTTATGTATAATAGAACCGCCATGTCTAGGCCCAAGGGTTCGGAGTTAGCTCCAAACAAATCATACTTTACATATGTCATGGGCTGGAGATTAGGGCTAGGAGGATCCATGAGGTTTGAACTTCATAAACCAAGTGACCATGCACAGTGATCAAGTGCATAAGTGGATATGTGGACCATCAAAGGAAGACCATCCCTGGCCATTGGATGAATCCCGATGTAGTGTCCCTGAAAGTCCCAAAGGGAACACTAAGAGGGAACTCCCAGGACTAAATCCCTAGGGTGAGGTGGGACACTACATGGACACATACATTGACCAGGTGGAATTCCTATTCCCATATAATGTGAAGTCATGAATTATAGGGGTTCAAAGATTATGCATAACCTAGCCTACATAAATAGTGTTGGTAATTTGATTGTTGGTTAAATTTTATCATTAAACTATTGACCAAGTTTTGTGAACTTGTGAAGCATATGTGCACAATATATGCTAGGACATCTATTTTCAAAAGAAGGCCAATCTAAAGATGGAAATAAAATCTATTTGTGACTAGATCCCATTAAGCATACCCATATGTTCTATATAAAAGGCCATTCCAAACTTCAATATACACAAATTTCAAGGAAACTATGTTAATGTTGAAGGAATTGAAAACTATGCTTAGTGAACAGAAATTGAAAACTATTATATTTGAGCCAAAATTGAAATCTATTCTAATTGAACACGAAATGGAGATATGCTCTATTTGAACATGAAAAGAAACGTATTCTAATTAACTGGAAAAGAATATTTACTCTAGAAATATTTTTAAATTATTCTAATTCTAATCCATAGGACTTTGAAATGAATCTATTCTAAAGACAATAAAGGAAACCTAGTTTATCCAATTGAAAATAGAGTTACTCTATGAAAATTTGAAATGAAACTAATTTAAAAAGCAGTGATCAATGAACTAAATGAGATTTCAAACGTAAAAATTATTTATAGATTATTGATTTGTGCATTCATTATTAGAATTAATCATGGCATCCAATATAGATTTGAGACTAAGCATAAAAAAAAGGATTTTTGTTTTTATTGTCGAGCGCTCAACCTATCATGAACCAAATCAAATAAGAAAAACTAGAATCGAAAACAGAGCATCAAAAACATCTATCTATTTTGAAAATTGAATTGAAATAATTGTTAATCTAAATTTAAATCGATAAAGAATGAAATTAAAGGAACAAATATACTATCTCACAACTCCACAGTGGGCCTTCTTAGTGAGCGCAAGGAAATAGGAATTTAGATGACTAGATTTAGATTACCAACACATTCAGAATTGCACCATGAAACATAAACATAATATTTGTATTAATTGTAAAACAACGTCTTCTTCTCCATAGAAAAAATGATAATTCCAAACTTAATACTTGTCCTACTTGCTTCCAAGTCGAAGCATTTTACATTTTTTTATGAACTAACAACTTCAAGAAATTAATGTCAAGGAGTCCTTAATTTCACATCTAAGTCTTATATTTAAAATTGGAAATATGCTTTCATGATTTGCTATTGAAAGAGTGAATCATGAGAGAACTTTTGATTGTCACATCATCAATTAAAATTTTAGATTTTAGATCTCACTGGCTTGATGATGGGGTTGACTCCTTGATATTTTTCTTGAGAACAACATTCCATAGCCACATTTGACTCCTGGTTTGACCAACAAGATTCACACATCTTGTAAACTTCTAATTGTGCTCAATAGGTGGATGTCCATGTGGCTAACATATGGAAAATTTCCATATGTCTTGTTTGTCTTTAAACTCGTGTGAACCGTTAAACTTAGAATTTGGCTACAAAAACACTAGTTAGCTACAGAATATGCATCTTTCAATAGCTATAGCAAAGTTTCAATCAATTTCACAAATACATCATAGACTATGAGCTGAGAGTGGATGATACCTTTTTATTTTAGTTGTGCATGACCTCAATGACCTATAATCCATGGATGAAGTGAAAATGTATACAAAATGGATGAAAGAAAGGAAAAAGGTTTGTCAAAAATAGGGAAATCCAACGGTTCAATATTCCTCTGCATTGAAGGTGTTGCATGTCCTCATGCACAAAATTTCAAAACTTGGAGAGATGATTTTTCAAAGAACTGCCTCTGATGCTTGGATTAAAACATCCAAGTGTGTTGGTGCTCCTTTGCTTTGTAGATTCAATGACCACCTTGGTTGCCTCATTAGAAGCTTTCCCTGTAATCCTTTGATCTTGTGCTTAAGAATATTATTGTTTGACTTGATTTTTTTATTCTTTTGTACTACTAGTACATTCTCAATAACATAGTATCATTTTGGACCTTTACTACTTCCTTTTCTTATTTTATATGCCTATTTAGTATCTCTAATTCATAGATTTCTTGTTTTGAGGCATTTACAATCTCTTTCTCTTTCTGAGAAGTATTAATGTCTAGTTCGTGATCATACGTAGGATCATCATGATGTAAACAATATTCATGAAATTTATATTCCAAAGGAGGATATACCTTTTTCTACACTTCCTTTTCCAAGGTCTCCAAGTAGTCATAGACTCGTTGTTGAGCAAGATCAACCTTAGGGGTATTTCTTGCAGGACTTTGGCTATACAAAAGTTTTTTGTTATTTTTGTCTCAATATTGTTTCTTTCATTGAGACCTATAGTTTATGGTGGCTCCTAATTTATCTACTTTATCGAATTATTGGTAATCCTCTTGCGTCTTCTCAATTTTTTTTTGGGCTCCATTATTCTCTGAAAGTTTTCTCTTTTGCTGCACTATTTTTATGCTTTTCCTTTGTTTTATTTTCGTGCCTCTGATTGTTCTTCCTTTTTGTTGTCTTTCTTTATTCTAACATTTTCAATTTTTCCTTCCTTATTCTTTACTTGCTTCATGAATTGGTTGAATGGGATGTTGTCTTATGATTCATTATTTAGGATATTTGTCTTTGTTGGTTCATTTGTTGTCAAATTTTTTGCCTCCTTCATTCCAGAATCAAGGTTAGGGTTTTGAAGAAACCTACGTCGGCTTATTTTTGTCTTCTTTACCTCTTCCTCTTCAGATATTTCCATAAAAAGATTTCTGATAAGAAAGTTGTACCAATTGTCACTAGTGGCCTTCAGATGCACCTCCACAAGAATCTTCACTAGCCCATGATGATATAGGGCTTTATCAAATGTTCCTGGAATCCCTTTGTATGTTGAATGCCATCTTTTTGAGACTCCACATTAAATAGTATGGTAAATTCAAACCCTTACCCTTAATGAAATGCATCATAAGTTTGGCATGATAAAAGAGGAATGTTCCATATCTACCTTCGCAAGTAAGAAATTTGTTGAAGAACTAGTAACATAAGTCTCCATTTAGATTTAAGCATAGTCACTAGAATTCCCTTTTTAAAAATTGAAAAGTCCATACCTAGATTGTGAAGGAAGGTTTTTCATTGTTCATCTTTAAATTTTTTATTTTTAAACCAACTCTCACTGCCTCTTGGAAGCTTTGTTGCCTCTTCTATAAAAGACTTTGTAATATTCAGCCTTATGTCTCCAATTTTCAAACTTCCACATCATCAAAAGCTTGAAAAAATGCCCGTGTTACTTCAGCTTCATGCTCATTGAATTTCTCAAAGAAGTTAAGCCACCCTACCTTTTGTAACTAATCTCGTACTTGTGGGTAGGCATTGATAAAACTTACTCCATTCGTCTCATATCAAACAATTACACTCATCGTCGTCACAAAGAAGTATTTCCTCTGAATTACCTCTTTTGACATGGTTTTGATGGAAGATTGAATGATGAAATGGAGTGGTTTGGGAGTGGCAGGGTTAGAATGAGATGGGTTTTTAATGTGGTGGAAAAATATTAATAAAAATCCCCCTCTTGGACTAATGATTTCCCATGATTCTATAGATCTGATCTTATAAGACCATTGTAATGTGCCAAATTTGGGTTATTCACATGCATTAAGGGATACTCTTGACATTATTGAATGATATATAGGATATGAGTGATGGAAAATGGTTATGAATAAGGTCATGATTTAGGTCATTATTTCCAAAGGTGTGTCATAAATATTCAATAAGTTCATCAACTCATAAATATATTGCTTCCTTTAAGGAAAATTGATTTAACATTCTATAGTAACCTTATAATGCATACCTCTTGGTGTAATAATTTATCCTTTGCTAGCAAGTTCATAATGCTTCTTGGAAGAAATTGGTTATGAAATGTGAAATTAGCTACAAAATGTTGCATATTTTGTAGCTTTTTCTTCAAATTTGTAATTTTCCTTTGTTGTTGTTGCATATTGATAATATTTGATGATGTTGAAGATTGGTGGAGGTTTTGTTTTAAAATAGAAACAAATTCTTCAAAGAACTTATTTGAGCTTGAAATTTTTATTTTTAGAAAAAAAGAGAGGGACAAAAGAAAATGGGAAAAAGGAAGGGGATTGCGAAAATCTAAGCTTCCAAGGATCCCTTAGTTTTCAGTTGAGATTTTCTCAATAGGAATGCGAGCAATGTTAGTTTTCATATCTATGCTTTTATTTTTATTTTTCTCTCTTCTTTTTTTTTCTCTTTTTTTTTTAAGAAAAAGGAATTACAACTCTTTTGGTGGTAGGGAAGGAGAATCTCCTTTCCCCCAACTTCATATCAAAATTTTCTTGCAGATGTTTAACAAATTCGTCTCTTGTCAAAGGCTTATGATATAAACTTAAGTTATGTCCATTGACAAGGAATGTGATCTTTTCTTCATCAATAGTCCAAATTCTACTAACCCATTATCAAAAACAGTTTCTATTTCATAGGGACCAAACCAATGTGTTTGAAACTTTCCTTGAAAATATTTAAACTTAGAGTCAAAGAGAAGAGCCCTGTCACCTACCTTGAAACTTTTTACTTTAATACATTTATCATGTCATCTTGTCATTTGTTGCTAGATTATGTTTGTTCTTTGTATGGAATCTTGTTGGATCTCATCTAGTTCATTCAATTGTGACAAGTCAAGTGCCATATTTATTGTTGTCTTGTAGGTCTCCACTTGGAATTCAATTGGAAGAAGGACTTGCTTTCCATAGACAAACTCATAAGGAGTATGTCTAATAGTATTTCTCCATGTGGTGCAAAATGCCCAAAGTGCTTCTGGAAGCTTATCTACTTAGTCTCTTCTATGCAAATGTATTGTCATGGTTAGTATAGCTTCAAGGACTTTGTTGGTGGATTTAACTTTCCCATTGGCTTGTGGATGGTATGGAGTAGGCTTGTGACATCTGGTTTGTAATGTTGCATGATCTTCTGCATCAATCTTGATGTAGATTGAGCACCCTCATATGTTACAATTTTTCTTGGAACACAAAATCGAGTGAAAATATCCACAAAAAGAAATGAAACTCCAACATTCTCGGTAGTAAAATTAAGTGGCTTAGCTTCTATCCATTTTGTAACATAATCTATGCAAACAAGAATATAGCTCTTTTGTCTGGATGGAGGGTTGATTGGACCAATGAAATCTAGAGCCCATTTTTCAAAAGGCTCTATTAATACATGTGGTTGTAGAGGCATCTTGTTTGATTGAATAGGTCTCCCCATTCTTTGGTAGATATCACATCTTTTGACATATTCCTTGGAATACTTAGAAAGGGAAGGCTAGTAATATCCCAAAAGAATCACTTTATATGTAGTTCTTTTATCATTAAAGCGTCCTCCACATTGTTCATCATGACAATATTGTAAGATTTTAGGTACCTCATCTTCTCGAACACATCTTCAGATAATCAGATCAGGTCATGTTTGATGTTATTCTCCTTCTATCCATGAATAGGGTGAACTAGCTTTGATGACTTTTTATTTTCCTTTACCTGATAATTGTGGAGGAATTTCCATGTAGCCAAATAGTTAGCAACATCTCCAAACCAAAAAATTTTAGTAGATATTGCAAAAATATATTCGTCGAGAAAATTATCCTTTGCGGGACTATCAATATTACCATTCGGCATCTTGGAAAGGAAATCAACAACTATGTTTTCCTTTCCTAGCCTATCTAAAATGGTAATATTGAATTTTTGTGATAATAAAATCCATCTAGTGATTTTGTCATCAGTAATTGGTTTATTCATTAAATACCTAATAGTAGAATGATTTGTCTGAATGAAAGTCTCATAACCAGTGATATAATGTCTGAACTTCTTGATGGCATGAACAATAGCTAAAAACTCCTTTTTTTGTAACTGCGTAATTTAACTCTGCAAGAGTCAAATTTTTACTCATATAATAAATAGCATAATAAATCAAGTATTTTTCTCCCAACACAACTCCCAAAGTTGTATCTGAAGCATCAGTTGAAATATGAAATGGGAGAGACTATTAGTGCTCCAGAAATTTTATGTTTTAATGATTCAAATGCTTTTTGGCTGTGAGAATTCCAAACAAAATCATAATCTTTTACAAGAAGTTTAAAAAGTGGTAAAGCTTTTTTTTGTGAAGTTTTCTATGAATCTTCTATAATAACCTGTAAAACCAATCAAACTTCTAACATCTCATTGACATGTCAGTACTGAAATTTTGGAAATGACTTCGACCTTTGATATTTACCCCTTGATCCTGGCACCTTAAATATGATGGCCCAAAAAAAATCCTTTGTTAAACATCATAAGATATTTTTCATGGATTAATGAAAGATTTGCTTCTTTGCATCTAATGAGAACTTTTTCTAATTTTTCCATAACTTCTTCAAAAGTGTTTCCATAGATAGTAAAATCATCCATGTAAACTTCTACACAATCATCAACCATGCCATAAAAGATACCTAGAAATTCTCTTTGAAATGTAGCAGGTGCATTACATAAACCAAAAGGAAATACCATGTAAGCATATTATTGTACCCCATGGAAATGTAAAAGTTGTTTTATCTTGATCTTTCGGTGCTATTTGAATTTGGTTATATCCACTGAAAACATAAAGAAATGAAAAATATTTCTTTCGTGCTAAAGTATCTAACATTTGGTCAATAAAAGGTAGCAGAAAATGATCTTTTACAGTAGCTTTGTTTAATTCTCTGTAATCTATGCATACGCTCCACTTTCCATTCCTCTTAGGCATAATCACCAAGGGTGAAACCCATTGGCTATCTCATATAGGATAAATGAAATTCACATTAAGCAAATTTTCTAACTCCTCCTTAACAATTTCATTCATATTGGGATTCATCCTCCTCTGAGATTGCCTTATTGGTTTGGAATTTTATTGAATATAGATGTGATGCATACATGTATTAGGATCAATTCTTTTCATGTAAGTTTATTCCCATGCATATCTAGAGGAATGCTTTTGTAGCATCTTGATTAATTGCGTATTTTGAAATTCTTCCAAATTATTATTAATGTTTAATGTTTTACCTGAATAGATTTCTATTAAATAATTACCAAACTTTTCCATAGAATTTAATGTTATTTTGGACTCTCTAGATGAAAAATATTCCGTTCCACATTCTTTCTGAAAACTTTGATCTAGGATGTGTACACAATAATTTTTCTCACAAAATGAAGAAAAATCATGATTATTCATTAAATTTATTAGTTAGTCATCTTCATCATGTTGAGTAATAGTTAACATTGGCTTAATGTTTTCAATGTATTAATCTACCTCATCTTCAACCAAATTTCATTTTCTACTTAAATTATTGTTTTTGCAGGTGGATATGATGTGAATTTCTTAGTATAATTGAGATTAGAAACGAACACATCTCTAGATCTATAGCTTATGAATGCATCAGTTGTAGCTAGCCAAGTTCTAGTAAGGATCAATGGATCTCCTCCTAGATATTTTTTGGGAGTTAAAATCATGAAGTCGTTAAGATACTCCCATGAATCTAAGGATACTAATACATCTTATAATATATCATTAGGTTTAATAACATATTTATCTATTGAAGATTAGGTAGCCTTAATTGATCCATAGTATTTTTACTCGTGATATTAATGGTTTATCCTAAATCAATTAAATTGCTTATGATTTCAATACTATTGATGTGAATTTTTACAATAGGGCTACCTGGATGTAAATATTTTTGAAGTATAGGTTTCCCATCATGATATCTAAAAAATTTCCTACCAATTGAATTTTTTTAATTTATTTTATTTTTATTCCTCGTTTCTTGACACACATATCCTTTATTGTTTTTTAAAAAATGGGTATTTCCTTTATAGCTTTATGCAATGGAATTTCTTCCTTTGGAGGGGTCTTTTATTGATCAGAAGCTTCCTCATTTCAGGAATCCTATCCTCCTTCTATTCTTGGATGACAACTGGTGGTGTTTTATCTTGAAAACTCTAGCAGGTATAAGTTGGACACCATTTGTTAGTGTCGGTATCTTCATCCCTCCATCAGAGATCAAATCCTCTTGGTGCATTGCATATTAGGTGTCCCGCCCAGTTAGCTGCATTTCATTAGAAGCATGGATCATCTGACGGTAGTGGCTTCTCCTACATTTTTCCTCATGTCCTTTACCTGCTGGCCCATTTTTACTCATCAAGATCATTTGCAGTCACTTTTTGTCTTCAAAATTTGCAAAAGTCTTTTCTAGGGTTTCACTGTCATTAGGTCTAGGGTTTCATCAAATAGGTTTCCAAAATGTCCAATAATAGTCAGCTGGCACATGAGGAGGTTCCAGTACCAATATATTTCATAATTAATTGCTCAGAGATGTATTTTTCCTCAAAACTATGTTTTGAGGAAAAACAGAGTATTTTAGGTTTTATTGTATTAATTCATGTATTTTTAGTTCTCTTGTATGTAAAGCAGTTCAGAGGCAACCCTGGTCTCCTTCCCAAGCCTCAATAGCTCCATCCCCTGCAAAGCAAACAAAAATCAAGGCAAATTAAGTCATTCAGTTCATCAAAAGGTTCAAAGAAAGTGAAAGCTCAAAAAACAGAGTGGAAAAGTAAAGTCATATTCTAAACATTGTAAAAGTGGGTTTTTATGAATAAAAAATTTAAAATCTCTTTGTATATAAATTATGTTTTCAATTCAAAAGCTCATTTTCATCCAAGAAGAAGAATTGAAGCAAAGTGAAGGCCGTGTTTAAGCAAAGGTAAAGAGAGGCGCGGCGCATAGGGCCGCGATTTGCAGTGCAAACTTGTTCTGGCGCGGCACACACAAAGGGCGCGATGTGTTGGGTTTGAGGCGTGGTGCATAGAGCTGCCAAGCCCAATTTCTTCAATAACTCCCTCAAATCACCCAAAACGCTCAAATATTTCATTGTGCAAGTAAGTCACGATCTCCTCATTGCTAGTGAAGGAGTTTTTCTTCAAGGTTTATGGTGGTTATGTGAAGAAAACCAAACCCTACTTTCTTACCATTTCTCAAGAAAACATTGCTTAGGGTTTGCACTTATCATTTGATTGCCAAGTTTATTCTGCCCTTCCCTTACTTTTTCACTCCTTCATTTATTCTCCCAGCTTGTTCCCCCATTCCCTAACTCCCATATTCCCCAAAAATCATCTACCCTATTCCCAATTCCGATTTCCCAAATCTAACTACAAATCCCCAAACCCTAATTGTTGTCCCTAAAACTTACATATTACTCCCTAATCCCCTGTTTCCCTAACAAAATCCTGCCCAAACAATCCCAAAAACCCTCATACTCTCTCCCTCCGCACTCCCTCATATACTTTTCCCTTGGTGGCAGAAAATCAAAAAACACCATAAATCCCCTTCTTCTCATCAAGAAAACTCACTTACTAGCAAGAATGGAGTCTGATCCTTCATATGACCATGATGAAGAGACACACAGTGACTCTCCTACAGAGGTACATGCACCCAGGAGGCCTCATAAAGGCTGCAAACATATACAAGAGGAACCCACTACCCTTGCTGAGCTACAGACCTGCCCTCTCGCCATCACTTGTTTCCAACACCAATCCTACTATGAGTTCTATGAGATGGTCGCTAGAATTCAGTTTCACCATGAGTTTGCCCGTTTGTTTGTGCTTCATTTACATGATGGTCAAGCCACTCTAGCTGGTGTAACATTCACTTTAACACCAGAATCTATTTCTCTAGCAACCGGTATTCCTAATATTGGAGAGCAATGGAACAAAAGGCAGCAAATTGACAGGAAAAATTATGAACCATACATCAAGCCCGATTATTTGAGACAAGTTAGCATAATTTTTCCTTTTCGGTACCTGAAAGATTCTTATGCTCCTTTGATGAAACTGATAATGAAGTATTTTAGTTGTGAGGGCCAATTTTCTCGTTTATATGCCTATCATATCAGGCTACTGATGCACTTTACCAAGGTGAGAATGATGAATCTCCCCTATTTCATGTGCCGAAATATTGAGAAGATGACCACTCTAGTACAACACAAGACTCCTCAGTAGTAGTTCAACAGTATATATCATTTTTCTCTCATTAAAATTGTGGTCATCCATCAGCTTGGTTTGCAGGGCATCACTTGGGAGGACTTCATTTCTCATGAGTTTTCACAGCTACTCAGGGACCTCCAAAGGTTTTGCATGAGACAGGTGGACCTTCATATCAGCAAGAAGGTCATGAGACACAAACCGTCAGTTTGTCGGTGTAGTCCACTTATCAAAAGGGCACCAGACGGTTATTTACAGCAGTAAAGCGAGTATTATCTCCACCGAGGGTGGAAGGGCTCTCACATACTTCATCAGCACAGCAGGTTCAGGACAAAGGCAAGAGGCCATTACAAGATGAGGGGCCTTCAGGTGAGCAGGAAACTAATTTCATTTTCAATGAGGACAATGATACTGATTTGGGCCCACAAAGCTCAAAACTCAAAGAGGTCATCCAAGAGCACCAGGCGGATATCTATGCTTTGTGCCTCAACTTGGAAAGGGCTAAGTGGATAATAATGTACCTAGAGCAAAGAAACAAGCAGCTTGAGGATCAACAAGCGATTATGGAAATGCAAAACATACGGGAAAACCGCCAAGCTGCCAAAAGGAGGAAAGTGGAGCTCACTTCACTTGAGCAAGAAATCAATGTCGACTGAGAATCATGGCTTGAAAGAGTTAATATCCACTCAGAAAAATTGTTGGAGAAGGCCAATAGGGAGAAGACATTGTTGAGGCATATGGCTTATCATTACATGGTGAGAAACAAAGTCTGCAAGGCGAGAATCACGAGCTTGAAGGCAAAGTTAAAGAGGGCATCGAGGAGGTGAAAGGAGCACGATAAACTTCAGATATTGGTTGAGGCTTCCTTGGCCCAACAAAATGCTTGATGGAGAAGACTCAACCCAAATTTCAAAAAATTTGAGACACTTTTTGCATTTTTGGAATATTTGGCACAAAAAATAGAGTTTTCTGCCCTATGCGTCGCGCCACCTGGCACTCGCTTTTGATGGGAGCCTCCAAATGCCAAAAACTAAAAATTTTTGGATTTGGCATGAAACAAATATGCTTGCCTACTAATGGCCAAGAAATTTTGACAGGTTTTGAGCCCTCAAAAAGGTCAAAACACTCAAAAAATGACCTATTGGCCCATATTTTGACACACAGGAAGAAGTGTTGGGAGAACTCAGTTTTGGAGGGCCAAATGGAGGCCAAATTCAAAAATTCCACTTGGGTTGGAAAGTAGAGAGGAAAACCTTTCTAACAAGCACACTTGGAGAAAATTTGGACACCAGTAAGGCCTCCAAAAGTGGCTACAAACAAGCGCTACACATAGGGACATCAGCGCGGCGCATTGGGTAAATTTTGCTCAGTTTGATCAAGAATGCTCTGTTTTTTCGCCTAACTTTTGACAATTCGACTTTTTCTCCTTCTTAATGTCAAACTTGTGATGTAATTTCATGTAAATGGATGGATCATAATGTAAATATGTCAAATTTTCACTTATGGAGGTAGATTCATCTATCAAAAAGTTGTTTGAAACTGAATGAATCAGTTCCCTAGTTTCTAGAGGCAAGCTCTTCCACTGCCTAATTTCTAGTTCTCAGTTTAGAATTAGTTGGAACAGCTCCTAAACTTGTGAGCTCGACCCCTAAAGGCTAGGATGATTTATGGTTTGTCTATATCTTATGATTTTTCAGTCATTAGCATGGTTGGACTTTTGAGAAAGCTTGGAGCTTCATTGTACACTCATATCAGCAGTTTTGGCTAAGGAATAGAGACCAGGGTTTGCAACACTCTTTTGGATTCATGTGGCATTTTGTTTTGGTACAGTGATTTCTCTTGTATTTGTGAATTTACTTATGTGTTATGTATGTCATCATCTATCTTGCTTATTATTAACTAAATCAAACAAGAGTGAAGGTAGGATCCATTGAAATTGCAGTGCTCTACCTAGGGTTTGCTTTAGTTTTTTTTATGTTTTTAGCTGTTTGAAGAGGATCCATGGATTTTCTTACCCTCTTCGGCTTCTCACCTGTCTAATCTCTCCATCTCATTCAATTTTGAAATGCCAAACCAATTGCCTACCTTGCCCTATTGAGATCTCTGCAAAACTGAGCCTCATTCCCTGCACCCAAAATTTGCCTTTCCCTTTGGGCCAACAAAAACTTCATTAAATTCAATCAAACTCTTTTACATGCATACCTAGCCTAAAATTAGTCACCATATTAGTCATCTCAAGCCCTCATCAATCATATCTTGCTGAGATTGACCAGGAGAGAGCCCTCTCCCAACCTGGTAAGGCTAGTTACCAGGTTAAGCGTGGTTTGATGTTAACCTAGATCCTACCTTTCTCAGCCTGAGGTAGATTTAGCCACTAACATAGTGGCGACCATACTGGGGAAGAAATTGTTTGTTTGTTAGTGTTCTTCGTTTTATAAACTACATACAGAGTCTGAAGATTAGCCAGGTATCCTTCGAAATGCTTTTGCTTTGCATTAGCGCAAGTAGATAAAAGCTACTTCAGTCAATCTCCGGTCTAGTCTTATAAATGGAATATCTAACTTGCAACTCACCCTAGTACATCTGATAATTCTAAGCTTTTGGATGATAAGTTTAGAATTTGATAGGCTGAAAAATTTGTTGATGTCCATTTGATTTCTCGGGAATAGTAACACACTAGCTTCCAGAAGATATACCAAAGCAAATCTCGATCCTGATCCTCCTCCCGTGTACGAAAATCCCAATCTTATTCCAAGAATCCTTCGTCAAATTTTTTTTGTAATTCTCGTGTTCAAATCTCATTCATGTCCTCTGCTTTTTGAGTATCTTGAAGATCTCGAGTTTGATGAACAGTTTGATCTGTCGTTGTTTGAGACTAAATCCAATAGTGCGATTGGTTCTACTGTCTTAAATCTAGAATTTGTCAAAGATCTTGAAACTGAAAAAGCCAATAAAACAATTGATGATTATATCTTGAAACAACTCCAAACTTCAATCGTGGCTTCGAACATTGCTTATTTCTTAGAAACTGCATCTACAACCCTTGCGTCCTCCGCGATTGCATCTAGCTCTGGAATTCCCACCGAAACTCCTTTCATTCCCACCATCCCCGTGCAGCCTTCTATCTCTGATCAAAAATCAGCAGTAGTTTCACCTCCATCTACCCCTCAAACATCCAAAATTTCTTTGCCTCCACACACACCTCCTCATATACCCCATACATCAGCTGCAGCCACTCCCCCAACATCCCCAAGACCAATTGCAATTCCACCAAGAGTAATGGCTGTTCGTTTTGCACCCCTTGTGCTGCCTCAAAATTTAGATGATATGCCTGCCGATTATCAAAGCAAAATTCCATTGTTTGATGGCACTCATCATGGTGTTACAGCTTAGCAACATGTGGATAGGATGACAGACTTCTTCAACCTTCATGAGATTGATGTGGAAAATGTGACAATGAGACTGTTTGTACAAACCTTTGGTGGTGAAGTGAGGAAATGGTTCAGAGCTTTGCCAGTTGCAAGTATCACTACATTGGCCAATCTGTAGAGACAATTTTTGGATCACTGGGAAGTGAAGAAAAATCCTCTTCAAATCCTTTCCGAATATGAGAACATCAAGTGGAATGTTGGTGAGTCTGTCCAAGATTATTGTATTATATTCAACTCTGTTTACAATGCAATTCCTGATCATATAAAGCCACCTATGGGGTTGACCTTGATTAAGTTTCTGGATGGCTTTGATCCTGATATGACCTATCAATTAAGAGAAAGAGATCCGGCCACTTTGGAAGATATGCAGAAGATTGCAGTCAGCGTTGAAGCAAATCTGCTTGCCAAGAGAGCTAGAGCAAAGGTTGAAAAGAAAGTAACAATAAAGGAAGAGGTTTCCACTTCAGATCAGGTGCTTCAGAAGATGGAGAAGATGTTTGACAGATTGACACTTGACAAGCCCGAAACACAAGTCAGAAACCCAAACTTCCATGGTCAACAACAACCACAATTTAGAATCAAACAAAGATAGTAGCGAGCACAAGATCAAGCAGCGCAGCAGCAAGTGAAGACACCCTTACAGCAGAATTTTGTACATGACCTGGAATCAGATGATGAGGAGAATGTGATTGGAGAGGATAATCATTTCTTTACACCCGATGATATGCCAATTTTTATTACTGAAGATGAGGAGTATTCTGAGAATTCAGTTGTACAAAGGGATGAAAATTTCATTTTGGCAAATGAGACAGTTCTTGAGGAAGAGTCTGATGAATACCAAAGAGGATATATGAATGCTTTGTCAGCTCAGCAGCTACAATATTCACTCCAAAGTAGAGATGTGCCCATAAATCCAATTCAGAAAAGGAAGGAGGAAAAAGCGCCAAAAAGTGATCCTCCCATTATGCAGAAAAAGGGAAAAGAGATAGTTGATGCTACCACCAGCGAAACGCCATCAACAAATGAGAGATCCAATCAGCCAAGTGTGTCAAAGGAGAAAACTGAAAAGAAGGATGTTTCAGCCAAAGAGGTAGAAAAAGTTTCAGTTTTTAACTTAGAAAATGAAATTGCTAAGTTAAAAGTATCTATTCCTTTGACTGAGTTGATGAAGAACAGCAACTACAAAGGTCAGGTGTCTAAGATTCTGAATTTAGATCCATCATCTGATATGGTGAACGTGGAGGATGATAGTCCTGAATTGATTTTTGGTCCAACATTGGAAGGTCAGTCTCAAGATAGTGATGTAGCTCCTTTCTACATCAGCCTCAGGGTGTATGACTATGTGTTACACAATGTATGTTTGATTATGGGGCCTCTCATAATCTCATGCCTAAGGCCATCATGGAGAAATTGGGATTGGATATCACTAGAAAGTATCATGACCTTTACTCTTTTGATTCTAGCAGAGTAAGGTGCATTGGTCTTATCAAGGATTTGGTGGTTAGTTTGGATCAGCTTCCGGCTAAAAATGTTTTGATGGATGTCGTTGTGGCGGATATACCTCCTAGATTTGGCATGCTTCTTTCCAGATATTGGGGAGCAAAGATTAAAGGGACAATACAGCTTGATTTCTCCTATGCTACCATTCTCGTGTTCGGCCAAATGAGGAAACTATACCAGGAACAAAAGATGAAGTACATGATCACTAACAAGGAGAAACTGATAAATCATCCAATCAATTATGTACATATTGATTTAGAATCATTTGTTTTGTATTCAGATAGCTTTAATGATGTAAATAGCCAAGTAGTTGAAGTAGAATACATTCCAGAGATCACTAAAAATTTCAGAGAGGTATTAAAACAAGAAAAACAACGACTTGATAGTACTGCTGAGCAATCAGTCTTCCGACAGCAGCAACATATTGATGGACAACAAGGAAGAGAAACAGAACAAACAGAATTTTAGCATTTGGAAGAGGATGAAGTAGGCCTGTGGAGCATGGATTTTGATGGCGCGGTGGGAAGGGAAGGTGCTAGAATTGGCATTTGGATACGCAGCCCTTTTTTCGCTCCAAACAAAGTGCCAAGCAATGTAAGGGTCTGTTCTTATAAACTAGCCTTTGACTGTTCAAATAATGAGGCTGAATATGAGGCTTTAATTGTTGGTTTGAAGATTCTTAGAAAATTGAATGCTAAAAGGATTTCAATGTATGGCGACTCTGAGTTAGTTATCAAGTAGGTGAAAGGGGAATACCAAGCTAATCATCCTCAAATGCGAGCCTACCGCAGTGTAGTATTATATATCTTGAAAGTATTTTCATATTACACTTTAACATGTGTCCCTAGTGTTCAGAATGTCATTGCAGATTCATTTGCAACAACAACAAGTAATCTGAAAATTCCGATGAATTCAAACAACAAGTTTGAGATTCATGTGAAACATCGCCCAGCTGTCTCCGACAATCAAAGGTATTGGCAAGTGTTTCAAGATGATGAAGAGATCGATGACTTTCTACAAAATAAAGGTAAATTCAAAGACACTTCTATTGATGTTGAGTATGATGACGGTGAGGTGGATATAGAAGTCAATCAGATGGAAGTTTTGCAGCTGAAGGACAACATTATTCCTAAAGGTCTAATACCTTTAGAGGAGTTGTTCGATCAGGACGATGTGGCCTGAAAACCAAGCTTGCTACCAACCGAGAAAGGAGTTGAGGATGTGAACATTGGATCAACTAAAAATACCAAAATGGTGAAATTATCAAAGGCGTTGCCTCCACAGGTAAAAGCAAAATATATTAGTTTGTTATCCTCTTTTACTGATGTATTTGCTTGGGATTATTCATATTTGAAGGCATATGTTACAAGCATAATTCAGCATGTCATCCCGATCAAGCCAAATCAAAAGTATTTTCTTCAGAAGCTAAGAAGAATAAATCCGAAGCTGCTGCCCTCAATTGAGAAGGAAGTGAATCAGTTGTACAAAGATGGTATCATTGTCCCCATAATATTTTCAGATTGGATTTCAAACTTGGTGCCAATGCGCAAGAAAACAGGTGAGATTCGGCTATGTATTAATTTTAGAAATCTGAACAAAGTATCTTTGAAACACAACTATCCATTTCCTAAGATGGATCACATACTTCAGAGAGTGGTTGGAGCATCTCGCATGTCGCTACTCGATGGGTATTCTAGTGATAACCAAATTCTGGTCCATGAGGATGATAAAGACAAAACAACGTTCACCACTCCGTGGGGAACTTTTCATTATGAAAAAATGCCTTTCGGATTGAAAAATGCTGGTGCACCCTTTCAGCGGGAAATGGATATCGCATTTGCTAATGAAAAAGATGTATTTCTAGTTGTTTATCTTGATGATTTGATAGTTTTCTCTAATTCAGATGAAGATCACCTTTATCATTTGAAGATTGTTTTTCAGCGGTGTGGGAAGTATGGCATATCTCTCAATCCAAAGAAAAGTTTGTTTTCCATGGATGAAGGCAAGCTTCTCGGGCATATTATCTCAAAGGAGGGCATCCGCATCGATCCAGCTTGGGTGGAGGCTATTCAAAAGATTGATTTTCCACGAAGTAAGAAAAAAATCCAATCCTTCAATGGTAAGCTAAATTTCTTACGTCGCTTTGTGCCCAATCTTGCAGAACATTTAAGGGAAATCACAAACATCCTCAAAAAAGATAGCGCAGTAAGGTGGACTGAGGAAGCAGTTAAGTCCTTCAATTTGGTGAAATTGGCTCTTTCTTCAGCTCTGGTTTTGATCAACCCAGAGTATACTAAGTATTTTATTTTGTTTTCATTTGCCTCGGATCATACTATGGCAGTGGCCTTAATGCATAAAAGAGACCAGCTCGAGAAACCAATTGCATTTTTCAGCAGAACCATAAGGGATGAGGCATTAAACTATAATATTATTGAAAAATAGGCCCTTTCTTTGGTAAAAGCATTGAAAGATTTTCGGGTTTATATTTTTTATTCTCACATCCTTGCTTATGTCCCTAATGTTGTTGTTAAAGATGTTTTAGTGCAAACAGATCCAGAGGGGAGAAGAGGCAAATGGATCGCTGCCTTGTTGGAATATGACATGGAAATCAAACCAACAAAGCTCACTAAAGGACAGGGGTTGGCTAAACTGATGGCTGAATCAAATTTGCATGCCTTTGACATTAATCTCATTGTTGTTATGTCTGAGGAAGATGAAAAGAGTCTGCCCGCTCAGGTATCAGAAATTTTCCTTCTTTCTCCTTGGTATTCAAACATTGTTTATGTACTCCAAAATCTATCATCACCACCTGGAATGGCTAAGAACAAAAGTAGGACCCTGAAAATGAAAGCTACCAAGTTTTGTATCATGAATAATGCACTCTATTGGAAAGATCTCGGTGGTGCCTTGCTTAATTGTTTGGTTGAATAAGAAGAAAAATAGGTTATGGAAGACTTTCACAAAGGAGATTGCGAAGGCCATCTTTTCTAGAAGACAACAGCCAATAAAATCTTGAGAGCGGGATATTATTGGCCAAATATTTTTGTTGATGTGTACAAGACAGTAGCAAGCTTCCACGAATGTCGGATTTTTCAAGGTAAGAGGAATTTGCAGCCTTTACCACTCAAGCCCATTGAAGTAAGTGCACCATTTCAGCAGTGGGGTTTGGATTTCATTGGCGAGATCCATCCTTCTTCTTCAGCGCAGCATAAATGGATCCTCACAGTGACGGATTATTTCACCAAATGGATTGAGGCGATTCCCACAAGGCAGGCCACTGATTCGGTAATTATTTCATTTCTTGAAAACAATATTTTGTCTCGTTTTGGATGTCCAAATAAGTTGATTACTGACAATGCAACAGCCTTTAAATCTAAAAGAATGATTGACTTTTGTCATAAATATCAAATCACTTTGGGGCACTCGACTGCTTATTACCCACAAGGCAATGGATTGGCGAATTCCTCAAATAAAGCTTGGTCTACATTATCAAAAAGCTGCTGGAAACGAACAAGAAAAGTTGGCACAAAAAGCTGGTCAATGCACTTTGGGCAAATAGAGTAAGTCAAAAGAAATCTATAGGCGTGTCTCCTTTCGAGTTTGTATATGGTGTGGACACAATCTTCCCGACCTCTCTGGCAGTCTCGGTGGTCAAACTTCTACAAGAAGCACGCAGCGAATATGATATTTTGCAGCGGAGAATCAATCAAATGATTCATTTGCAGCTAACTAGAGAGGAGGTATTTCAGAATACTTTCAAGTTGCAAGAGAGAATCAAGAAGATATATGATCGAAAGGCAAAGGCGGACAGGTTTCAAATAGAAGACGTAGTGCTGAAATGGGATGCAAGGAACGAAGAGAAAGGCAAACATGGCAAGTTTGAAAATCTTTGGAAAGGACCATACAAAATTGTTGCATATCGGGGCCACAATGCTTCCCTTTTGCAAGAAATGAATGGTGAAGACTATCCTGGTAGGCCGGTCAGCAGTTGGCTCCTCAAACGGTACTATTTGTGAAGTATTTTCTGCTGTCATATGCATCATTGTACATACCGCTTTGTTTAAATTTCATTGCAAGTGTGTATTGTTTTCATTCTTCAGTTTGGGGCCCGAGGTGAAGGCTATAAAACTGAGGTTTGATTTCTATTTTGGTTTGGTCCATTAGAGTCAGGTCTTTAAGTCGATTTCAGTCTTGAAATTGAGTCAGTTTAGAGTCGCATTTCAGTCCTGAAATTGAGTCAAAGAGTTTGGTTTTGGTTTGTCGAAGTTATTGACTCGATAGCCTAATGGACGAAGGCACTGCCTGCTTTCCCAGAGATCTGTAGTTCTTGGCACCTCCAAGGAACTACCATCCCCATTGGAGCCAATGTTAGTGTCGGTATCTTCATCCCTTCGTCAGAGATCAAATCCTCTTGTTGCATTGCATATTAGGTGTCTCGCCTAGTCAGCTGCATTCCATTAGGAGCATGGATCATCTGACAGTAGTGGCTTCTCCTACATTTTCCCTCATGTCCTTTACCTGCTAGCCCATTTTTACTCATCAAGATCATTTGTAGTCACTTTTTGTCTTCAAAATTTGCAAAAGTCTTTTCTAGGGTTTCACTATCATTAGGTCTAGGGTTTCATCAAATAGGTTTTCAAAATGTCCAATAACAGTCAACAGGCACATGAGGAGGTTCCAGTACCAATAAAATTCATAATTAATTGCTCAGAGATGTATTTTTCCTCAAAACTTTGTTTTGAGGAAAAACAGAGTATTTTAGGTTTTATTGTATTAATTCATGTATTTTCAGTTCTCTTGTATGTAAAGTAGTTCAAAGGAAACCCTGGTCTCCTTCCCAAGCCTCAGTAGCTCCATCCCCTGCAAAGAAAACAAAAATCAAGACAAATTAAGTCATTCAGTTCATAAAAAGGTTCAAAGAAAGTGAAAAGCTCAAAAAACAGAGTGGAAAAGTAAAGTCATATTCTAAACATTGTAAAAGTGGGTTTTTATGAATAAAAAATTTAAAAGCTCTTTGTATATAAATTATGTTTTCAATTCAAAAGCTCATTTTCATCCAAGAAGAAGAATTGAAGCAAAGTGAAGGCCGTGTTTGAGCAAAGGGAGAGAGTTTGGGGAAAGACTGTCCAAATTAGAGGCGCGGCGCACTGGGTGAGAGGCGTGGCGCATACATCATGCACAACACATAGGAACGTGATTTGCAGTGCAAACTTGTTCTGGCGCGGCGCACACAAAGGGAACGGGGCATTGGGTTGGAGGCACGGCGCATAGAGCTGCCAAGGCCGATTTCTTCAATAACTCCCTCAAATCGCCCAAAACGCTCAAATCTTTCATTGTGCAAGTAAGTCATGATCTCCTCATTGCTAGTGAGGGATTTTTTCTTCAAGGTTTATGGTGGTTATGTGAAGAAAATCAAACCCTACTTTCTTACCATTTCTCAAGAAAACATTGCTTAGGGTTTGTACTTATCATTTGACTTCCAAGTTTATTCTACCCTTCCCTTACTTTTTCACTCCTTCATTTATTCTCCTAGCTTATTCTCCCATTCCCTAACTCCCATATTCCCAAAAAATCATCTACCCCTATTCCCAATTCCCATTTCCCAAATCCTAACTTAAAATACCCAAACCCTAATTGTTGTCCCTAAAACCTACATATTACTCCCTAATCCCCTGTTTCCCTAACAAAATCCTACTCAAATAGTCCCAAAAACCCTCATACTCTCTCCCTCCACACTCCCTCATATACTTTTCCCTTGGTGGCAGAAAATCAAAAAACACCATAAGTCCCCTTCTTCTCATCAAGAAAACTCACTTACTAGCAAGCATGGAGTCTGATCCTTCATATGACTATAATAAAGAGACACACAATGACTCTCCTACAAAGGTACATGCACCCAGGAGACTTCATAAAGGTGGCAAACATATACAAGAGGAACCCACTACCCTTGCTAAGCTACAGGCCTGCCCTCTCGCCATCACTTATTTCCAACACCAATCCTGCTATGAGTTCTGTGATATGGTTGCTAGAATTCAGTTTCACCATGAGTTGGCCCGTTTGTTTGTGCTTCATTTACATGATGGTCAAGCCACTCTAGCTGGTGTAACATTCACTTTAACACCAGAATCTATTTCTCTAGCAACCAGAATTCCTAATATTGGAGAGCAATGAAACAAAAGGCAACAAATTGACAGGCAACATTATGAACCATACATCAAGCTCGGTTATTTGAGACAAGTTAGCAAAGTTTTTCCTTTTCGATACCTGAAATATTCTTATGCTCCTTTGATGAAACTGATAATGAAGTATTTCAGCTATAAGGGTCGGTTTTCTCATTTATATGCCTATCATATCAGGTTGTTGATGCACTTTACCAGGGTGAGAATGATGAATCTCCCCTATTTCAAGTGCCTAAATATTAAGAATATGACCGCTCTAGTACAACACAAGACTCCTTAGCAGTAGTTCAACAGTATATATCATTTTTCTCTCATTAAAATTGTGGTCATCCATCAGCTTGGTTTATAGAGCATCACTTGGGAGGACTTCATTTCTCGTGAGTTTTTCACAGCTCCTCAAGGACCTCCAGAGGTTTTGCATAAGACAGGTGGACCTTCATATCAGCAAAAAGGTCATGAGACACAGACCGTTAGTATGCCGATGTTTGTCACTTATCAAAAGGGCACCAGACGGATATTTGCAGCAACAAAGCGAGTATTATCTCCACCCGGGGTGGAAGGGGTCTCGCTTCCTTCATCAGCACAACAGGTTCAGGACAAAGGCAAGAGGCCATTACAGGATGAGGGGCATTCAGGTGCGCAGGAGACTGATTTCATTCTCATTGAGGACAATGATACTAATTTGGGCCCACAAAACTCAAAACTCAAAGAGGTCATCCAGGAGCAACAGGCAAATATCAATGCTTTGTCCCTCAACTTGGAAAGGGCTAAGTGGATAATAAAGTACCTGGAGCAAAGGAACAAGTAGCTTGAGGATCAACAAGTGATTATGGAAATGCAAAACATACGGGAAAACCACCACGCTGTCAAAAGGAGGAAGGTGGAGCTCGCTTCACTTGAGCAAGAAATCAATGCCGACTGAGAATCATGGCTTGAAAGAGTTAATATCCACTTAGAAAAATTGTTGGAGAGAGCCAATATGGAGAAGATATTGTTGAGGCATATGGCTTATCATTACATGGTGAGAAACAAAGTCTGCAAGGCGAGAATCAAGAGCTTGAAGGCAAAGTTAAAGAGGGCATCGAGGAGGCGAAAGCAGCACGATAAACTTCAGATATTGGTTGAGGCTTCCTTGGCCCAACACAATGCTTGATGGAGAAGACTCAACCCAAATTTCAAAAACTTTGGGACACATTTTGAATTTTTGGAATTTTTGGCACAAAAAACAGAGTTTTCTGCCCTATGCACCATGCCACCTGGCGCTCGCTTTTGATGGGTGCCTCCAAATGACAAAAACTTAGCATTTTTGGATTTGGCATGAAGAAAATATGTTTGCCTACCAATGGCCAAGAAATTTTGACAGGTTTTGAGCCCTCAAAAAGGTCAAAAACACTCAAAAAATAACCTTACTGCCGCTATTTTGACACACAGGAAGTAGTGTTGGGAAAACTCAGTTTTGGAGGGCCAAATTCAAAACTTGCACTTGGGTTGGAAAGTAGACAGGAATACCTTTCCAACAAGCACAATTGGAGCAAATTTGGACACCGAAAACGTCTCCAAAAGTGGCTGCAAACAGGCGCTACGCATAGGGACATCAACGCGGCGCATTGGGTAAATTTTGCTCAATTTGACCAAGAATGCTCTGTTTTTTAGCCTAGCTTTTGACAATTTGACTTTTTCTCCTTCTTAATGTCAAACTTGTGATGTAATTTCATGTAAATAGATGGATCATAATGTAAATATGTCAAATTTTCACTTATGGATGTAGATTCATCTATTAAAAAGTTGTTTGAAACTAAATGAATCAGTTCCCAAGTTTCTAGAGGCAAGATGTTCCACTGCCTAATTTCTAGTTCTCAGTTTAGAATTAGTTGTAACAGCTCCTAAACTTGTGAGATCGACCCCTAGAGGCTAGGATGAGTTATGGTTTGTCTATATCTTGTGATTTTTCAGTCATTAGCATGGTTGGACTTTTGAGAAAGCTTGGAGCTTCATTGTACACTCATATCAGCAGTTTTGGCTAAGGAATAGAGGCTAGGGTTCGCAGCACTCTTTGGGATTCATGTGGCATTTTGTTTTGGTACAGTGTTTTCTCCCATATTTGTGAATTTACTTATGTGTTATGTATGTCATCATCTATCTTGCTTCTTCTTAACTAAATCAAACAAGAGTGAAGGTAGGATCCATTGAAATTGCAGTGCTCTACCTAGGGTTTGCTTTAGTTTTTTGATGTTTTCAGTTGTTTGAAGAGGATCCATGGCTTTTCTTGCCCTCTTCATCTCCTCACTTGTATAATCTCTCCATCTCATTCAATTTTGAAATGCCAAACCAGTTGCCTACCTTTCCCCATTGAGATCTCTGCAAAACTGAGCCTCATTCCATGCACCCAAAATTTGCCTTTCCCTCTAGGCCAACAAAAACTTCATTAAATTCAATCAAACTCTTTTACACGCATACCTAGCCTAAAATTAGTCACCATATTAGTCATCTCAATCCCTCATCAATCATATCTTGCTAAGATTGACCAGGAGAGAGCCCTCTCCCGACCTGGTAGGGCTAGCTACCAGGTTAAGCGTGGATTGATGTTACCCTAGATCCTACCTTTCTCAGCCTGAGGTAGATTTAGGCCCTAACACCATTTATACCTATAAGAGCTATCATACAAGCTTGAAAAATTTTGCCTTCAACACTACAGATGGATTGTTGAGGTGTTTTATTATTCGGATTGGGAAGTGGTTGTGCAGGTAGTTGATTAGATGTCTGAGATAATGAAGTGGATGGTAATGGAAGTGGTTGACTTAAATTCAATTAAAGTTGGAATTGTGGTTGAGTAGGTTGTGGTGAGAAGGATAATACGGAGTTTGGTATTGAGGATATGGACGTTGGAAAGTTTGAGGATACTGAGGACTCCTACCTAAGAATTTTTTCAATTTTTTGACCAAGATGGGTTTTATGGTGAGATGGTCAGGTTTTCAATGGTAAACATGTATTCCAATTACATTGTGGTTATGCATAAGACTGATATTGTACATTGGGATCTTGTGCCATACTTGTTTTTCGAGCGCCAAGGCATTTTGGGAGCAACATAGCAAAGTGGTTCAATTTTAACATGTCCTAGCTTCTTCTTGAAAACAACTTTCAATCCAGGTATTCAAGGGCACTCCTTTGTAGCATGATTTTTTGCACATATAACACATATTTCAATGTTATCAAGAGGACACTCTTGTAATGCATGACTTTTCCTACATCTAGGACAGAAAATAGATAATACGACATTTTCATCCTTTTTCTTGTTTTGTACCCTTAT
Source organism: Pinus taeda (assembly GCA_000404065.3). Lineage (NCBI taxonomy): Eukaryota > Viridiplantae > Streptophyta > Pinopsida > Pinales > Pinaceae > Pinus > Pinus taeda. The sequence continues at coordinate 161,987 of APFE030896162.1, read as the reverse complement.
TATATTGAGTTGTTCACTAAGATTTCCAAGAATATTAGTTTTAAAATTATCAAGCAAGTTTCCTGATTCTGCTCTACTTACCATACCGGATGCATATTTGATTACCCTTGACATGATTGGATCTCTTATAGTCTTGCCATATTTTTATTTTCCTCTTGATTTGTGTTTGCATAACTTGTAAATTTCTTGAAATGACAGTTGAGAAACATCTCCTTTTCCCATTAGGTTTAGAAAATAAATCCATTCATCCCTTATGGATTTTAGCAAGATATTTTTTAATGTGCCTTCTTCTAAATTATGCAACTTAGATTTGTTGACATTGTAGGTAAATATTTCCAGCAAATCTTCAATGCTTTCATCCTCTTCTTTGGTCATCTTAAAAACTTCATCCTTAAGGTCACATTGAATGTAATAATATATGTATTTTTCTAAGAATATTCTCTTAATATCAACCCATGTCCTAATAGTATGTGTCCCTAGACCCATGAACCATTTAAGAGCCCCATCTTTTAAAGTAGTGGGAAATAATTTCAATTTTTGAGTATCGAGTGAATAATCATATGATCTACACAATACCTCAAACTCAAACGTTTTTGGATCCTCGTTTCTTAACCCATGGAAGGTTGGAAGGATAGATGGTGAAATTTTTTTCATGGTGGCAGTGGTGTCTATATCTAAAATAGGGAATCGAAAAGGATCATTTTCATGAAAATCTCAACCATCTTCTCTTCCAAATTTACCACCTTGACCTATTCTACCACCTCTCCTATCTACCTCTTCCTCCTGTTAGCGCTCAAATCTACCTTAGGCTGAAATGAGGTAAAACTCGAGGCTACATCAAACCACGCTTAGCCTCGTAGCTAGCCCTACGAGGACAGGAGAGGGCTCTCTCCGAGTCAATCTCGGAAAAAGGTAATCAATGATATCGAGATGACTAAATTGATAACTAATTTAGGCTAGGTATGAAGTACAAGGAATTTGGAATTGATTTTTTGAAGTTTTGTTGAATTCAAGGGAAAGGCAATTTTGGGTGCGGGGATGAGGCACAGTTTTTGCAGAGGTCTACTTGGGGAAAGATAGGCGATTGTTTTGATGCCTTTAAAGAGCATGAATGGAATAGATCTAACTGGTGAGAGGTTAAGGAGAGCAAGAAACTTTCAAGGATTCTCCATAAACAGATGAAAACATGGAAAATCAAACAAACTTAAAGGCAGAGCATAGCAAATTATGGATTCTACCTTAACACTTCATTTGTTCAATTGCAGAAGATAAGAGAAGGAAAGAGATACACATAAACAACTTACAAATACTAAAAGAAGCACACCATCAACACATAAATCCACATGAATCCCAAATAGTGCTGCAAAACCCTGGCCTTTCCTTTGCCAAAAATGCAGATAAAATATGTACAATAAAGTGTCAAGCTATTCCCAAGAGTCCAACCCTGAAAATGACTAAGAAAATACATAATATAAGCAAGCCAACCCATTCCCTTGCCTCTAGGGGTCAAGCTCATCATCCTAGGATCTGTTTCAACCAACTCTAAACAAAGCACTACAATCTAGGCACTTAAAACAACTTGCCTCTATAAGCTAGGAAACCAATCATTCATTAAATTTTCACCTTTTAGTGAATGAATCTTCTAGAATAAGTAACTAGATGTCAAAATAACATCATGTTTCATTAATTACATCAAGAAGAGTGAAAATCACATCACAAGTCAAAACTGGTCAAACTGGCTTCATTTCCTGAGCTGAAGATGAAAATTTTGCCAAAAAACCCTGTGCGCCGCGCACCTGAGCCCTATGCATCGTGCGCCTTTCCACCTCTTTTTGGGGCACTTACCGGCATCCAAATTGATCTCAGTTTGGTTTGTTGGAAAGCCCTAGATGTCTACTTTCCAACCCAATTAGAATTTTCCAATTTGGTGTCCATTTGCCCCTAGCAAAGTGCATTCTCCCGGAAGTACTTCCTGCTGGTGCAAAAGGTGGTAGAAAGGTGATTTTCATGGTGTTTTTGAGCCTTTTGGTCACCCATAACTTAATGAAATGCTTTGTAAATAGCTGAGCATGTATAATTCATCATGAAAAACCCAAAAATGTAAAGTTTTCCTCCAACAAGTGTCCCAATCTTAAGCGCGTGCGTCGATGCGCTACGCGTTGAGCCAAAAAACCTGTTTTTAGGACAAAATTTTGGAAATGACAAAAATTTCTCTAAATTTGCTCAAATTTGGCGTGAAGACCCTCTATCATGTATTGTGCCCCGCCAATGAAGCCTCGGCCAAAATTTGGAGTGGATCGGGCTTTTTCCGTCGTTTTAGTGCTTTGCTCAGTCGCCTCTTTAGGATCTTCATTTTTGCTTTGCAAACATGCATACGAGCCCAATAGTGAGTTTTCATGTGACGAAGCATGTCCTTGTCTCTGTTTGCCTTCACCAACAATTTCTCCAAATGAGTGTTCACCCGGATGAGCATAGATTCTTGATCAATCGGTGTCAAATCACCGGGTCTCTTTCGGGCCAATTCTCGATCTTCCCGGATTTGCCGCAGCTCATAAAGTGTATGTTCATCTTCTAGCCGTTTGTTGCGCTGCTCCAAGTAGTTAATCACCCACTTGGCCATCTGTAATTTCTTTTGCAATGAGTCGTTCTCAGCCCTTTTCTCTCGAATGATCTCTTTTAGCTCCGAGCTAGGAGAGCTAGCATCAACATCAATGATATTCGTGTCCTGACCTCCTGAAGGACCCTCATCATACATGGGCCTCTTGCCCCTATCCTGGATCTATACCTGTGCTGAAGAAGAAGGCGAGACCCCTTCCACATGATGTGGAGATAATACTCGTTGTGCTGATGAAGTCAACGAGACCCCTTCCACCCTGGGTGGAGATAGTACTCGTCGTGTAGATGCAAATAAGGCCCTGTGGCCTCACTGATATGTCACATATGGAGGAGCACTTATATGCTCAGTCTCGGGAATGTCTGGCTGGTGTGAAGGCGCTCCCTCATCATGAACTATCTCGGGAGGCAGTTGTAACGCTGAGAAGTAGTCACAGGAGATGAAATCCTCCCAAGTAATGCCATGTTGTGCCAACTGATGCATCACTATGATTTTGATCAACGCGTAATGATATATGCTCTTATGTTGATGTGTTGGGCTCTTTCTTTGTACCAAAGTCACCATCCTCTCTATGTTGCGACACATGAAATACAGAATATTCATCATATGTACCCTTGTGAAATGCATCAACAAATGAACATGGTACGCATAGAGACGCGAGAATCTTCCCTCGCAACAGAAATATCGAATGATGAGTTTCATCAATGGTGCAAACTCATCCCTCAGGAATCTGAAAGGAAAAAATGTGCTCAAGTGTCTCATACACCCGGGTTTGATGTATGGCTCATAGTAGAATCTGTCTAATAGCTGGCATTTGCTCCTTTCCTCCCCTAAATTTGGTATCCCAGTGGCCTGAGCAATAGTCTCGGGTGACAAGGTGAAATTCACTCTGGCAAGGTTTACATGACCATCATGTAAATGTAGAACAAATAAACGGACTAGTTCCCGATGATGTTGAGTTTGTGAGATCATCTCACAGTATTGGAAACATGATTGACGCCGAAAACAATCCATTGCAAGTGGGCAAGCTTGCAATTGAGCCAAAGAAGTAGGCTCCTCCCTGACATGCTGGCCACTTTTCCCACCTTTGTGATACCTCCGTGGCACATTTGGCACATTTACCTCCGGTGTAGAATCACTGTCATACTCCTGCTCATAGACTGACTCGGTCTCTGACATGACTAAGATAGCTGAAATATATATGTTGATGTATAAATTGTGTGTACAATTGACTGTAAACTGTTCTTTTGCTCTAAATGTGACCAAGGGGACACAAATGCACAAGGGAATATTAGGAAAGGGAAAACATTAGGGAATTAGGGAATTTGGAAATAAAAACAAGGGAATTAGGGAAGGAAAGGGAAATGAAAATCTTGGATTTTGGGGTTTTGGGATGTTAGGTAGGGATAATGTGTTTTTAGTAGAAGGTGAGGGACTAGGATTTGAGGGATTATAGTGTAGGATGAATGAGGGAATTAATGGGAAAAAATAATGGTGAATTTGGGAATGGGAAACAAAGGAAAATGGGGAAAAATCACAACCTTGGTTACACTCTGTTTTTGAACCCTTCAGCAATTTTTTGCATTCAAACCCTACAGCACTTTTCATTCACAAAGGAGGGCTTTCCACTTGGATTTCTAAAGCAAACATATCATGAATCCATTACATTAACCTTTCAAAAACCAAGCACAAGTCATGGATATGAGCCTACCTGCAAATTTGTGCGGAGAGAAGGCAACTTGGTGTTTTTCCAAACAAATTTCAGGCTGAATACCCAGTGCACCGCACGCCTCACCCAATGCGCCACACGCCTCTGATGCGCCGCACGCGTGTATTTTTACACTGTGGCTTTGTGCCCAGTGCGTCGCGCACCCCTGATGCGCCGCGCGCCTAGTCCAATGCATCGCATGCCCCTGAAACTGCTCCAACTTCCTCTCAAATTCACAAATTCGCTTTGAAAAGATGTTCTTCACTCTTGGCATGCATAATGAGTTGTAAATGTAGTGAAATATATTTATAAAGATTTCCTTTTGATTTTTGCTTGGTTCATAACCCATTTTGTAATGTTTTGTCCTTGACACTTTTTCAGGGTTAATAGATTTCTGACCTTTTTGGTTTCCTCCTTAAGTTGGTTGAAATAATGATTTTCTTTGACAATTTTTTGCAGGGATAGCTGTGATATGATCTGGCAAAGGAGACCAAGGCTGTGCTTGGACAATTCAAGAACTGAAATTTTTGAAAATTTATTACAAAAATGAGATGACGACTTATCTTCAAAAGAGAGTTTTGAAGAGAAGTCCTAATTTATCTGTATAATGATGAAAATTATTGATGTAACCATCTATCGAGGACATCCCTCTAGCCTGTTGTTCTTCTTAGACTTTGCAAAACAAAATTTACTCAACCCAAGACCTAATGACCGAGAACTCTTGTCATGACCTATAAATTTGAAACAAGACTGTAAATGACCTTTGAAGATTTGTTTTTATGAATAGACCTGAACCAGCAGTTCCAAGCACGAGGGGAATGAGTGACACAAACCATTACGTCAGAGTTATGGCATGCCTAACGAAATGCAACTGATCGAAACTGAAGGGACACCTAAACATGAAATGCAAAAAAGAGCTTTGATCTCTGACGGAGGGATAACTAGACCGACTCTAACACCTCCAACAATTATTGGTATGTCTTCTCTATTATGTACTTCCCCTTCCCCTTATCTTGCCATTATAGATTTTTTAGAGCTAATATAAGGTTCAATGATAGGGTTGTCTACATCTTCTTCCTCTTGTATCTCTACCAATGGTTAAAAAAAATCCTCTTCTACTTCTTCCTCTTCACTAGGTAATTCTAACTCATGTATAAAGAGTTGTTCACCTGTTGAAGAAATAAATATGACTCCTTCAGTTGGGGATGTAGGTTCTTCAACTATAGCTTATGTAGATAAGTTTGGTGAGTACCTAGGTTGAAATTTAGACTTATGTACTTCAGGAAGTCTTTTTCCACCTGCCAATCAAGGAATGTGTGAGTGAGAAGGTGGTATGGCACTACGTGTTCTGGTGGGGGTAGTTGGTTATGTGGGTATTGAACTACACCCTCTTCTTACAAATCTACCCCTAGAATCTCATTCTCTATATATGCATCCTAAATGTTTTTAATATGAATTTAATTATGCATCAAAACAATGAGTGGAACTATTTTGAGATGTAATTGTGACAATTTAATTTAAGACAACCCCACAATTGTGATTTGCATGTTTTTACCTCTTGTCTTATCACTCTCTTCAAATAAAGTGTAGGTTTTAACCCCGTACATAAATTACCTGCATACGAATTCTAAAACACATAAAATAAAAATGTGAGAGCATAACACATAAAACATATATAAACAAAGATTTTCCCCTGGATCCCAAAACTGGGACTACCAGCTTGATTTTTCATTATGTTCCTTTAATGTTACAATACATATTTATACATGTCGAAGAATTCAATACCATGGACTGAAAACCATCACGTCCAAAACCATGGACCGAAAACCATCGCGTCCAAAAAAACATGTGCGAAAATCATGCACAAAACCATAGGTGGGTCTACCCAACCTAACATAGGGTCCAAAACCAATTGGGGCGCTGCCCCGGACCCCATAAAGTGGGGTTACAGGTACGCCTCAAACCCCGTGTGAACCCTCCCCCGCTACACAATCAGTGCAACAAAGGGGGGGCTCCGCCCCCCCTCTAACCCCCCAGTTAACTACGTGGGCTAGTCGTGGAAAGAATATAACACAACCCAACATAAAGTTGCTTGAATGAAAAGGCAATCTAAAGAAAAGTAGACACCTATGTATTCTTCCCTGGAAACAACATCCAAAATGGTAATTTAATTGTTGGTTAAATTAATTCATTAAATGATCGACCAATATTTGTGAACTTGTGAAGTGTATGTGCACCATATATGCTAGGACATATATTTTCAAAAGAAGGCTAATATAAAGATGGAAATAAAATCTATCTATGACTAGATCTAATTAAGAATACACACATGTTTTGTCTAAAAGGCCATTCCAAACTTCAATATAAGCAAATTTCAAGGTAACTATGCTAATGCTCAAGGAATTGAAAACTATTCTTACTAGACAAAAATTGAAAATTATTCTTAATGAACAGAAATTGAAAACTATTCTATTTGAGCCAAAGTTGAAATCTATTATAATTGAACACGAAATGGAAATCTATTCTATTGGAACATGAAAAGGAATCTATTCTAATTAATTGGAAAGGAATATTTACTCTAGAAATATTTTGAAATGATTCTAATTATAATCCATAAAACTTTGAAATGACTATACTCTAAAGACAAGAGAATAAACCTAGTTTCTACCAAACCGGAAATATGTAATGATTTGCTGCAGCATATTAATATATGATTTTTCTACTGAA
>APFE030896162.1:104716-146938 GCA_000404065.3 Pinus taeda | reverse complement strand
CATATACATAATAATGAAATAATAGATAAATATAATAATTAAATAAATTTAGGTCCCTCACCCTGGGGCCTGGTCAAACCTAGTTGTTTGAGGCCCGGTTAACCGTTACCCTGGCAATTCGCTGTTGGAATGGCCTGATGTCCCTATTTATTGCATCGCTCAGATTGGATCTTCAACTTGTCCTGACGATGAACCACACTGGTTGGTTCGAAACGCGTCAACAAATGGTTTTTTATGTGATTTTGCCGAAGTTATTCTCTAATCAATTTAGTCGTTGGAGTCTCTACTCAGACTATTTAACATGCTAAGCTGGATCTGTTTCTTCAACTTGTCCTGACGATGAACCACACTGGTTGGTTCGAAACGCGTCGACAAATGTCTGTCTACATGTGATTTACGTCGAAGTTATTCTTTCAACTATTATGGATCACAGAAGCCTCAATTCAACTTGAACAAAGTTGATCACTTTGTGGCTTAATCCTACAAAATCAACCAATGAAGTAGCTCAAATCTTCATTAAGGAGATAGTGAGGCTGCATGGAGTTCCTAAGAATATTATCTCTGATATAGATGCCAAATTTACTCCAAAATTTTGGAGAGAAATATTTACAGGCTTGGGAACAGAGTTGGTCTTTAGTATGGCATATCATCCTTAGACAGATGGGAAAAAAGAAATAACTAACATAATTCTTGAGGACATTCTAAGGATGGATGTAATGCATTAGCTAAAGAAGTGGGAAGAATATCTTCCTCTTGCAGAGTTTGCATACAAAAATGGGTATCAAGAATCAATGAGAATGAACTCATTTGAAGCACTTTATGGGTGTAGTTCTAATACTCCTATCAATTGGAATGATCCAGTAAACAAGTTCTTTATCCAAATTTACATGTTAAAGGATACGGAACAAGAAATGCAAGCTATTAAGTAGAATTTAAAAGTGGTGTAGGATAGGAAGAAGAGCTATGTGGACCAAATGATCTGTAAATTGTTGTGGATATTCCACTATATAGTTCGTCACAATAGATATGATAATAATATATTAAAATTCTGAATTTTTACACTATTATAGTTTTATTAAACTTTAATAACTGTAAATTTAATTGTAATTAATGCATGCATGCAAATGGAAACTATGCAGAAAATGGAGAACGAGAAAATAGGGCTCACACACACACATAAGACACATGATATGCTCTGGGAAACCCTTTTGGGAGAAAACCCAGCTAGAAGGTAAGGTCGCTTTGCTCTTCTTCTCTGTCTGAAAAATAAGGTCGCAGGTTCAAAGAAGTAATGTTTGTGGCTCATGGGATGTTGTAGTGCACATATCCTCTCTATGTGCTCTACCTCCTATCTCTCCTTACTATCTTTGCTCAACTATGGAACAAAATGCTCTCAAAATAATGGAATGCTTATTCCTCCTAGTGACCCAGTTATAACACAGCTCGATAACCTACTAGTGGTTAATTGACTAGATCAACTCTTAACTAGAGTTACAATATAGACTCTTCTAGAGTATTTTACATCAAAAACACATGGCTATCCCATTTTCCATGAATAATGGGGGTTGATGCGGCATCCTCCCGAATTATAGGTGTGAAAACAGGAAGGTCAACTTCTGAGTGGCATAATTTTTGCATACAGACTCTGCTTGTCGTGCTTCTTGCATTTTTTGAAACATCTTTTTGTGTAGAATAGCATGAGAAGGTGCTATGTTAAAGTGATAAAGTTTTACCCCAAAAAATGTCATTTTATGCCTCAAAATGCTCCCGGAAGGTTTCAAACCTCGTTTTGCCAAACTAGGTCCCACCGGTAAAAACAATCTCGTGAGCTGATTCCTCCACTTTTTCCACTCTGAATGCATCGAGATGGATGAAAAACAATATAATGATCCAATATGGATCACCAACATAGGGTTCACAAGGAGTTCCAAATTGGGAAAAATGTTTTCTACGAGTTAGACACAAGAAGAGCTCCTTAAAATTTGGGTCATGTACCAAGTTGGCACCATGGTTTTGTGGGCTATTTGGAGTGCTCAAAATGATAAGGCCAATGTCCAATAGGTTGGGCTTGCCTCCAGCAATAATATTTCATTATGTCTTTCATGTTTCGCTTCCTAAAAGATGTGTAGGATGTTAATCATGCAATTCATTGGTTTGTGTTATAGTTAAAACCAGAGGGAGAGTTCCAACTGGAATCTCTATGTATTTGGGATCAAAGGTAGCTCACACTCCATAACCAAGCAATAGATCAATCCAAAGTGTAGTGGAGGCACTTTGGGCCCAATGAAGCCACATGGTAAATGACTAACCAGATGCGGGAAATGTATCCCTTATTATTTATTGAATAAAGAAAATGTAAATATAATGTAAATGTTGTAACAGAGATGTGTATACAAAGATCCATATCAGCAATGCTTAGTCTAAATCATGTTTTGTTTGTGTATGGTTATTGAACATCGAGGACGATGTTCCCCCCAGGAGGGATGGGAATGTGTCATCCCTTGGTCAATATTTCTTTCATTGTAAATAATTGTAATTATTTAAAAGGCTAAGAGAAGGGACACAAACTCCTAATTTCTTGAAGAGGGAGATTTCTTGAGGAATGGTTTGATTTAAATCTAAGTCTTAGTTATCTAAGTGGTTTTCAATGGGTTAATTATGCCATAAATTAACTAAAATGGGAAAGGACCAGGCCAGGTGTCCTTTAACTCCAATAGTAAGAAAGAGAAGGACAAAAGACTTAAAGGAAGCATGGATTGGACTATCCTGAGTGGTTGATTGGCATGGAGCTGGGGAGAAGATAGAAAGTTAGTCTGTTTGGAATTTCACACACACACACACACTCCCATGTGCATGGGATATGCATACATAGTATATAAAAAGGAGGTGGTGCACACTCCCCTTGGGATATGCGTAGAGGCAGTGGAAGAGAATGCATAGAGAATAATACTATAAGAAAAATTCGCCCAAGGGTAGAGGTGAGAGCACAGAGAGGGTAGCGAATAGAATTCGCAATTGTAAGACTCTTGAGAGATTAAACCAGATGAAGAACCCTCTTAGAGGCTTTTTGGGTGAAAGCATTATAGAGAGTAGTGGCTTTCTTGTAAGGCTAAAGAACCCACTGGAAGCTTGTGGATTGATGAGCCTATTGGATTAGGAAGAGACACTCAAGTGCTTGTGATGGTTGATGAACCGCTGAGATTTGCCTTGGGGATGAATCTCTAGTGCTTGAATCACTAATGAGCTACTTGTAGAGGTGATATTTTTACCCATCAATAGTGTATCCACTAATGATCCTTCCCTCGATGTGGACTCTCTTCTCTTGAAAGTGAGTTGAAACTCTTTATACTATGATATCCTGGTATGACTATCACATTCCTGTAAAATCTAGAGAATTCAAGTGAAGGCTTGTGTAGTTGGTGGATGAAGGTGGTGTGGCCCTGTGTAATCCTATTTCAACTAAAATTCCTCTCATAAGCACTCCACCTCAAGCACTAGAACCTAGCTCGAGGGCGACAGCTACAAGTAATTGTGGTTGTAGCTTGTCTATGGTTGGGTAGAGACTTAGTGTCCCACTCTCAGTTACCATATATTTTATAATATAAGTAAACTCTTGTGTTTGTTATTGTGTTCATAATCATGTTTTTGTTTATTACATCACCATAATGTTCTATTAATGTTGAGGAGCATTATTTCATGTATGAATGAGGAATGTGAATTCATGTATGAAAATGCTCTTGAATGTTTTTCCTTCTGAAATGGTTTATTTCTATAATCATCTTAAGTCAATGGAATGGTCTATATGATATGTGTGCCAAGAGGTAGAAAACCTATGTTAATTAATTAGTTGTTTGTATGAAATGATGAGATCGGTGGGCCTTGTTTATAAATTACAAACTTAGGAGAATTAGCATTCGTAATTGCATATACAAGTGTAAATATGTGTGTGTGTGTCTGTGTGTGTACACACACACACACACACATTTTGCAGGCCGAGTTAGGGAGAGTTCTTGCAAGCTCAGGAGGGATAGTGATATATCAGGCACTAATGGAAGAGTCCCTTAAAGCTATCAGGTCTAAGCTTTTTGCATATAGGTCAAGTGAGAGTCGAGCCTTACTGCTCTTGGGGCCCAGGCACAATGTCACAATGACTTATGTATAATAGAACCGACATGGCTGGGCCCAAGGGCTAGGAGTTAGCTCCAAACCTTTCAAACTTTACATATGTTGCGAGTTGCAGATTAGGGCCCAAAGGAGCCACAAAGTTTGAAATTCATAAACCAAGTGATCGTGCACAGTGACCAAGCATGTAATTAGGGGATATCTAGACCATCATAGGATGAGCATCCTTGACCGTTGGATGAATCCCAGCGCAGTGTCCACATATGTCCTGGAGGGAAAAATAAGAGGGAACTCCTAAGACCAAATACCGGAGGTGAGGTGGCAAGGTGGGCCACTGCATGGACACATACATCGACCAGGAAGAAGGCATATGCCCATATAATACGAAGTCATGAATTACAGGGGTTCAAAGGTTACAGAGGACCTAGCCTATGTGAAGAGTGTGATGTAGAAGGGTTTTATCCCGACATTTAGAGACTGATGATGTCACCCTGGACCCCGTTCCCCAGAGATTTTGACTAGAGAACAAAAAATAAATGTCAAGACAAAAGTTCTAGGGTGACCTGGTATGTGGGGTCCATCCAGTGGGGACAAGAACCATGTGGCGTGAACGAAGTTGTTTGCAAGTTAAAAGGGAGACCAAGTCCCATAGTGAAATGTGTTATGCCACATAAACCAGAGGAAAACTCCTCGGTTGTTTTGGAAGGAAGTAGGATGGAAAACCATTGGCGTCATAAGTAGTGGGGTGATTCAGCTAGGGGAGGGCCTGCACCCACTTAACCTGCCTTTCCCATGTATGGATGCTCTTTGGTTAGTAGGGCATCGTGTATGAGTAAGTTGATAGTTGTCACATGTCATTACATGGCTTACGATTTGACAGTCACATGGACACCACGTTGGTGCCACGTGTCAGACCTCATGATGTGGCATAATTTAGTTTGCCTAGGTTATATTCAACCATATCTTTGGATTTGGGGATCAAATTTTATATTGTTGCAAAGGTCTCTATGATGCGAACACAATGATGTTATCTATTTCTTGTTTTTGTTAAGTCATGAAATCGAGAAATTTAGACCCCATTTCCATAACATGACAATGGGAGTTGGGTCAACATAGTAACTACCTCATTCTACCCTTAGTTGGGGATGGGGATAGTAGGAGGTATGTTACATTGACCATGATGTTGCACTTGGAGATGAGGCATTGCACCTTGATGGAACCTCTTCATGGTGATCGAACACTTTTATGATGATGTCACACTTTTCAAAGATTGATGTTATGTTGATGATGAAATGTTGTGACTTTTTGAAATAACATTTCAGTTTTGAATCCCTTACTTTCCACTTGGAGTGAGCCTTCCACTCATAGAAAGAATTTGTACCACACATGTGGCCTTAGAACACACATTTTAGGATGAGGACCTGACAATTTTGGCATTACTCTTCATTTATGAGGTATCGTTGGGAGTCTTAAAATTTATCTACTCTTGCATAATGGACATTTTGTGTATTATTTCCTTACCTCTATACTTTGTGAGAGACTAGAGCATTATTTTATGCTTTTAGGGATTTTAGTGGGTGAGGAAGAATTAGATCTCTCATATAAGTAAGAGAAGCATTCCTCAATTGTAAATCATTTCTACTTGTGGAGATGTATCAATACTTGTATATCAATACTTGTCTACTTTTCTCTTTATCTAGAAGGTTTGGAAGGATAACTAGAGCAACTTCTCGCAGACATGGTTTTATAGATGATCTTGCAACTTCTATGGATTTTTGTGGCTACGGTTTATGGATTATCTTGATTTTATAAGTAAGTTTTCTTCTAATCTTGATGGATTAGTTCATGGATGATTATTAGGTGTAATTTTAATTTTCTAGTGTAAATAATGTATTATTTTGGTTTCTTCTTGAAAAAACCCCTCTTAAAACCCTAGGAAGATTTCTAGTGGAGAGTCTTCCTTTGAATTTGTTGGATTTACTAAGGTACTATGTAGATCATCTAGGGTTAGTAGTGGAAGGTCCTAGATATCAACCTAGATCCTGTTTGTTTCTCCCAAGAGAGTCCTTATTTCACCCCATATGCCCCCAAAATAAGTAGGCACTAGTCTTTCTCACAATAATTAGTCAAAAAAATCAAAATTTTAACCTTTTATTATATGTTTTAGGGCTACTCTTGGGTTATAACAGCAAAATATTCATTTTCAGCCATGGAATAGCTACAAGTTTTAAATAAAAGTGCATTAAATTGGATCGATAATGGTATTACCTTCATATTTAGCATTGTTGATTTTATTTTCATCCCTTCTAGAGCTAGACATCATGTTTCTTAAGGTTTTTACGAGCTTACTAATTTTTAGATTTAGTTCGCTTAATATACCCTAGTTTAACTCATAATTTCAGCTCTAGATTGCATTGACTATCACTTGTTCAAAGGTTGCTTTATTTGTTATTGTTATAACTTCTTGTTGAAATTCATCATATTTTATGCAAATTTTGAAACAATAATGTTTGCGGTTCCCTCTTTGACAAATGTTTACTTGCTAAACATCTTAAATTGTCTTAGAACTTCTTTCGCTAAAATTTGGGAATTGGCCTAATTAAACCACATTCTCATTATCTTGAATGCTATATCTAAGAGGTCATATTATGAGTAATTGATATAGAACTCCTTAAACTTCATTTCCTCTTGCCTCAAGAACCCTTGAACATACTAGGGAAGCCTCCCTTCTTCAAGATCCATCCTTAATGAAAAAGAGGGAATTAATTTCCTAAGTGATAGTGGTCACACTTCCATGTTACACTTATCTTGGTGCCTTGTGAAATGCTTTGCAATAAGGTGTTATATTTTGTCATAACATTTTGGTGTCATTTCCATGGAGAATTTAGGCCCTTGGAATTTTGAAGTTTATGCTTTAGCGATTTTTTATGAGCCTATACCTAAGCCTAATTTACATGCTTATGTGGTGACTCCACCAAGAGAACCCAGGTGTTGGAAATTCCAACGAAATATGTATTCAAAACTATGGTAATCCTATCAAGGTCTATAAAACAACAGTTCCCCATAACTCCCATGTAGTTAAATCTCTTTTTATGAATCCTCCATTACTAACTAAAATGGCTTTGCAACCATGGGTTCCATGAATTTATGGCCTTCAACATGTTCAGAATTCAAGGTTATGCTCATAGAATTGGTGAGAAAATTGATAAGTGGCTACCTAAATTTTGTAGCAACAATGTCATCTTTGTTGAAGAACACTTGACCTAATTTTATGCAACCTTCAAACTTCATCCAATTTATAATTATCATGAGGATGTGGTTATGAAGCTCCTATTTGCACATTTAGTTGAAAATGTTAAAACATCCTACAATATTCTTCCTCATAAAGGTATTAAATCTTAGAAATATTTTTATGATGTTTTTATGAAAAGAAAGCGAGCTAAGAAAGATGGTAGATCATTGTTGACATAGTTTAATGAGATGAAAAATAAAAATAAAAAATAGAAAAAATTGTAAGGAATTTTGATTAAAGATTTGATAAGTTGGTAAAACATATCCCTAATGGCATCAAGCCAAAGGATGGTTCCATTCTTCTACAATATACTAATTCTTTTTAAATTCAATTTGGATTCATTCTTAGGGATAAGTTCCTAAAGACCCTTTTAAAAGACAAGAATGTATTGGAAATTACATTTATACTAAGAGGGGGAGGGTGAATCAACTTCACAAACAAGTTGGGAAAATAGATTTCCAAAAGCAGTATGGGCTTACCAAACCACATGGAAAACTTCAACTGGATTTACACTCTATTTGTTAGTTTTCCGTAAGATTGTATTGTTACCCATTGAATTTAAAATTAAGACTTTACAGAAAGAAATAGAGTTGGGTATGAATATTTTTACAGCACAAAGAAAGGAGTGCTCAACTTAATCTTTTCAAAGAGTATAGACAACAAGCTCTATAAGATTTAGAAACAACTCACCAGAAAACAGTTTATTGGCATGACCAACACATCAAAAATAAAATCATTTTAGCAGGGTGGTTGGGCATTGTTATATGACTTAAGATTCCAAAATTTTAAATGGAAACTAATTACGAGGTGGTTGGGACCCTATGAAGTTGAACATTGGTATGAAATGGAGTTGTAAAGTCGAGGACAATTGATGAGAAGAAGTTATTACTATTGGACATAGATTAAAGTTATACATGAAACTTGAATCCAAAGAGGAACTCACTCACAAATTGTGTCAACACCAAGATCAGAATATATTAGAAGGCCCAATTGGGTCAGGATTTTCTAGATTCCTGTAAATACATGTTATAATAAAATAAAAATAAAAACTTACAATAAAAACCAGTAGTGGCATTGTAGGATATAATATCTTTTGAAAACCAAAAATGGCAATATCTTTTATCGAAAAATTTTGAAAAAAAATCTCGCAATGAAAACCAGAAATGGAGTTGTGAGCTATGGTAATTCTTGAAAACCAGAAATGATAAGTATTACTGTAGTAATTAAGAAAAAAAACCAAAAAAACAACGTTGTAAAATTTTTCAGTAGCAACTACTATCTGTTTTTGAAGAAGTTATTTTAGAGAATACAATCAAAAAATTTCAGAATTCATCAATGCACTTTTTATGATTTGTGATTTCCATTTGAAACTCAACCAATTGTAGCTGTAGTATACTATCAGTCACATATATCAAGAAGTCAATATTTTATTCCAGATAATGAAATCTTTCATTTCATAGGAAAACAACACCAATTTCAAGGAAGCAGGCACTATAGAAAGACAGAGTACCGCAATTTCAGGAACCTGACAATAGTTATCATAGCCTCATTATGCAGCAACAACACATGTTCATCAAATTTTCCAAATGAACATAATCTGAAGGGATACTCTGGAACAAAAGAGACATTCTTAGCATAAGTAATATTGAAACTAATTATTTAAATTACTTGATTAATACCACATGTACAATCATTATTATAACACTATATCTTTGATATGACCATTATATGATGATCACTCACACCAGCCAACGTATAATCTTTCGAACTTCGGACACCATTACCCTTTGTACAAATCCGTTTAATGCTCACTTGATGTCAGCACAGGCCATTTGATAAATTCTCCTGCCACCTGTCAAATTCACCCATCAACATAATGTCTTATTAGAACGCAATATGATTGAGGGCTATCAAGAATTAAAATTGTTTCCACCAATCAAGATGTCAACAAGCTTCAATATCTAGTTCACATGCATCATAATTAAATATAGTATGGAGATATGGTCTAACGGAAATCCACCAAGTCCAAGGAAATCTCATGGCACAATATATTAAAAACCAGTAGCTACCATTTTAATCCACTATAGAACTACTATGCAGCTGTGTCTGAAGACAGATTTTTCAAAAAATTCCATAATCGTGCTAAGCAGCAGAATTGCATAAAGAATGTGCAACAATGGGCAGCAACCTTTTCTAACCAGAGCCAATTACAACAGACATGGTCATGCACAATTTAGAGGTTGCATAATTTTTTAGAAGGCGGGACATTTTGCCTCTTTTTCAACGAATTGAAAATATCAGTATAACCTTGGCTCAAATTGGAGCATTTCACTCTATATTTCGATCTTCAGAACAACATGGCTCAAATTGTAGATTTGAGTTTTGCAATTTATGAAGAGACAGTAGCAAGAGTAATAGGTATAGCTCCTGACGGGAAAACATGGTTTAAAGAAATATTTGAATCAATTGTTGTGAGATCAGCATTTCTTGAAGAATGGGAAACATGGGAAGATATTAGACAAGGAGTAAAGTGATTGTCATTGCCAAAACCTTGGGGTGAAGTACTCCAACATATTATTAGGTATTTTACTTAGGAAGGAGGAGCTTCATTTTGCATAATATATCATTTTTGTTTCTTTAACCTCATTTAGGGAGAAATAGAAAAATCAACATTCCATACCTTTTATTGAAATCTCTGCAAGTCAGCAGAAACCATCTGCCAAATGGGGCGATTCTAATGAGAATTTGGACTCACCGGTATTCTGCCAAATGGGGAGATTTTAATGAGAATTTGGACTCACCGGTATTCTGCCAAATGGGGAGATTTTAATGAGAATTTGGACTCACCGGTATTTGAGTCTGAGATGCCACAAAGAACTCCTCAGCAAAAGTGGCAAATCTCTCTCAATGAAACACACGAACCATCAGTGAGACGAGCATTTAGCAGAAACATCTAGCAACAAAATTGAAGTGGGATCTTCCTCTTATGCAATGCAAATAGAGAACCTTGACACTAAGGAGCATCCACTAAAGAATTCTGTGAGGCATCACAAAAGCAAGTGCATGCCAAATTCCATTTGATGGAGGAGCTTGAGAAAATAACACAAAGAATAAAAGGATTGAATCCTGAGCAGGATACATAGAATAACCTGTATGCTTCATTCAATGCTAAGGAATATATTCCCATAAAAAAATTTCAAAAACACATATATGAGGAAAAAGAAAAAGAAGAGAAAGAATTGAATTATGTAGTAGTCACCCATAAAAGATTTGGAACCTTCAAGAAAATAACAAAATAGTTATGTAAAGAAATTGTAAATAACAAAATAGTTATGTAAAGAAATTGTACGAGTTAAGCAAAGTCGGGACAAAAATTAAAGGAAAAAGAAGAAGAAATCCAGGAATTAAAAACTTGAGTGAATAAATTGGGTGAATTGTTTTCTAAGTTGATATTGTGTCAACATTTGTCACCATCATATACATTATATTTAATGGAATAATTTATTTGATTTCAAATCGAAATACTTATTTCAAATATGCCTAGACTTTATGGTGGTAAGAATTTATGATTGTTATAATTTTACAATATTCCTAAACGAAGAAATTTGGTATGCAAACTTTTGTGGCATAATTAGTTGATACCTATATTCTCAAAATGGAACCCAAATCACTTCATTGGGATATCAACTTGAGAACATTCCAATCATGGTTAGAAAATGAATTGAAAATATTTCATGAATTGGAATTGTATAAAATAAAGAAACTTATTGCACCCTTGTGGATCAGAGCAAAGCCAGACTCTATTGCAGAGATTCTCAAAGAATATAATAGAAAAATATATAACCTTGAAATGAAAGGGGATATACAAATATTGCAAAATGTGATAATGGAAGAGTTTACAAATTTCATATAGAATTATGAATTTTCAACCTTGTCATCTTATTAGTAATGTTGGGAAGAATTCGCTGACAGTATTAAGGCAAAATAAACCCATACGTTACTAAATATTCATGCAATGATATATAGAAGAAAATTGTATGTACAATCATTGAGAAATAAGGGGTTGGAATGGGTTGGTCTTAAATTTAAACACACCCTAATACTAAAACTCACTCTAGATTATTGAGGAAATTTAACATTGAACAAGGAAAGAGAAAGGAGAAAATGGGAAATGATTGTGATATGGGTAGGATTCTATGCAAGGAATTAAGTTGGGAGGTAATAATTAGGGTTGAATTTGCCAGCGATAATCACTTCTTTTATCATCCTTTTCCTTATTAAAATCACATGTTTCATCGATTTTTTACATATTTATATTCCACTTATTCATCATAATTAAAGTGATTGGATCTAGTGGCAATCGACAAGTTTATTGATAATAAGTTAACAATTTTGTGTGCCCTTGTGAATGTTGATTGGTTATGAGTCTATAGGTATCAAAAGACACATCGTTTTATGATTGCATATATGAAAAGGATTGTTGCTTTAATATTTGTCGGTAACCATGAAGTTGATCAAATATTCTTGGATGGTATCCATGTTGAGAATTTTTCGTACAATATTAAAATTTGTACCAATTTGTACATCCATATTACAAAGATTCTTTGCAATTGAAATTGTTTTTTCTAAAGAGACCATTGTTGTTGAAACTTCTATTAATAACAGTGTGTTTTTGTCTCAACCCACTTCAAGCCATTCAACCAATAAGACTTGAAAAAATGTTGAAGAAGGGAAACCCGGGAAAAATAGTTAATTTAGTTTTTGTTTTGGATATGTGATAAGTTTTGAGACACGTAATTGTTGAGAAACCAAGATACTAGTAGATAATGATTGATTTCTCTTACTTGATAATTACTTGTGAATGTTTTTTGGATTCTTATTAAATTTATATTCTCTTCATCAAGAAACTACCAAAACATGAAGATCACAAAGAGACAAAGAACAAAAGAAATTAGGCTCCAAGCCAAGGAAAAACCCCACAAAGGGGAAAAACCAAAAATCCTCTTCTTATAGAATCAGATCAAAGTGACATATCTAAGACCCAAAAATTGAGACCAAGATTGTCATAAAGTTCTCAAGTCAACCCTCTTCCAAGTCACCTCCACCAAATCAGAGTCAACGTTGGTCAAATCTTTGTCATTTTGGTCAAACCATAGAAAATTTTAGTCTTGTCATGGAGGCCAAATTTTGGCCCTGTAATAGCCTCTGAAAAACCACAGGAAATTCACATGTGTGGATAGAATTAGGACATAAAAGCTTGTTTTTCTCTCTCCTTTGACTTTCGTTTATTTTCTTCTTCTTCTTGCACATAAATCGATGTGATGTGTGATGGATTGATTGGTCTCCAAAGTGGTCAAGTTGACTAGTATATATACATATCCCGGAGAGTTGAATAGCTAGTCCTAAGGCCGACTTGTCCAAAGAGGACCGACTTGGTCTTGTGGATGACATTTTGATTTTTTGCCTCAAAAATAATTTTCCTTTTCTTACAAGAATTTCAAATGGGACTCTACATTTCTTTGACTCATAATAATTTTTCTTTTGACTCAATTGACACGATAACCATGAAGAACATGCATTTACTATAAATAAATTAATATAATGAATGAATATAATAAATACGTCATTAGTACATTTGAATTACATTATGAAGGCTAACAATAGTTACATTTACAACACTCCCTCTTAACTTGGGAGGTATTCATAATGACACAACAAGATACTCTCAAATTGAAATGTTCTCATAAGAAGGGATTCAGATTGATAAGCATCATCATAACCAGCATTGTCAAAAATAGAAAGGCTTTGACTAACGATCTCTATCTCTCCACTAGATCAGAGCACAACGTTGGGAGGAAAAAATTTGGACACCATCGCCTCTCAAGCCACGTACTCCATCTATTTCATAGGACTCTCCTTATCTTGGATACACATCCTCAAATAATATTAGTCCTCTAGACTATTATTATCTTGGATACAAATCCTCAAAGAATATTGGTCCCAGATGCTTATCCAATCCACCATTCTCCTTACTAGTGCCTTCACTAGGCTTATAATTGTTAGTCCTAGCTATAGTGCATGACACATGGAGAAAACAATGTCCACCCTCACTCCCTCTCAAACAGGGAGAAATAGCTACAAGCCTAAAAATTTCTCAAAAATATTCATCAATGCATCAACTATATGTTCTTCCATGGCGATTTGTTGTAGCCTGTTGGTTCTTGTCACATCATAACGAGCTTCAACCTTCCAAGTTTTCTGACAATCTTCATAACAAATCCAACATGTCATTAAATAGTTTTCCAAATGCCTTATGGAGCCAAACTTATTCATAATTGACTTGCGCAATCCTTCACATCTTCTTTCTCTGTATTGTAATAGAATTATGCTTCACGCTCTTCCAAGAAATCATATCAACTCCCAATTATTAGTGTTATCTCTATCAACCTCGGTATTTTCAACCCAATCAATGTGTTCCCTAATTGAACCAATCAAATCTCCCTCTTTCTGGCTGAGGTAGGTGAACTTCTTCTTTTTTGTTACCATCTAACCAATTTCTTCTTCCTTCTTAATCGTCATGCTTTTCCATGTTCTTCCCATTCTTTCATCTACTAATCAAGCTTAGATAGATCTTGTATTGACATGCAACATTTATTAGAAGACTATGAAAGAACAAAAATGCAAAGTATAAAGATAATAGTAATAGTAGTAATCAAGGAGATGTAGAGTACTTATCTTTTGAAAAAGGTTAGCTCCCTCTTAATCTTGGACCTTATTCCCACATCAACATGATGTCATTCCTGTCATTCTCAAGAACTAGGTTTTCTTTTTACAGTGGAAACGATTAGTTAGGGTTTTTGTTCCTAGGGTTTTCTAACTCAAACATTAGCTAGGGTTTACAAAGCCTATATTCTCCAAAGTCTTCAAGATCTGTTATTTAAGAATGGAAAATTCTACAAGCATACGAGAGAGTTCGTTGCAAAACCTTAGAGACATTAACAAGCCTTTTATACCAGAGATTTCATTTATTGACCATAGAAACCTAGTCCTTATATGAAGGGAGAGATTTCAAATATTATATCAACGAACTCTAATATATATAAAACTGACTTTCGAAAGAGCATAAGACAATTAACTTTTTCCTCATGTGAGTTCACCATGATCTAGTAAATTTAGCATTATATGCACAATAGTTTGCAAGATAACTATGAAATGAACAAGAATGATATGTACCTCTTTTGAACTTACCTCATCTCTTCTTGCAAATATCTAATCCTTTGACTTTATGTACTAAATTTATTCCAACAAAAGTGTCTCAACCTTTCAACCATTGCACGAACCACAAAAAATTCTTTGAGTTGTTAGTTTTGTATTTTCTCCTTTCAAAAGTTATAGATAGGTCAACTTCATTGATGTAAAGCATCCTTATTTTAAGTATAAATATCAATGGTATAGTTGATTATCGTACTTGTGTCACTGGTAAGCTTCATATAACTTGTTATAGTTCTTCCACAGAGCTCCCAAAGCCTTCAGCATTTAACTACAGAGATCATTTACATAGCTTCGATCTCTTCCATTGATTGCATATAGTGCCACAAAGATGAACTTCTTGTTGTTAATAGTTTGATCATCAATTTTCATAATTCTTTTGTTGTAGTTACACACTCTTCAATGATGCTTAGTCTTGGACCCACTGCAAAGCTTGGCTCGGATTACTTCTACCACAGTTCATACTTTAAACACCAATGTCCACAGAGATTTGTAGTTACAAACCTTGGATAGTCATTTATTATAGCATATTGTAGCTTAGACTTACTTATCATAGATGATGAACCTTTTTCATTGGTTGTAACGGTAATATAACTTGGACCTTGATCCATAGGGTGAAGATATTTGACCTATCAAAATTACTTGGATCATAATTATGTATCGATACCACAAAGGCACCATTGGACTTCAATCTACCAGAGGAACATATCCATCTTCATTGACTAATTTGTGTCTTGATCTTCTTTAACTCTGAGTATGCCACAAAAATTTCAAAGATGTAGCTTTCACTTTGTATAATAGTTAATATAATTTTGGATTCTTCACGATGTCTTTGGATCTTTCTCCTTAACTTGGAATTTGTTTCATAAGGAGGCACAATCATGTTATTGTCCCATAGAGGTTTGATCTTATTATTGTCTCTAAAAAATATGACATAGTTCCACAGAGGCTCAAATCCTTGAGAGATTTGAACTACCTGTATCTCAAACTAATCTTGAACAAATATTTATATAAGGACATTAGGAAACAAAGATCAATACATTAACTTGGATGAATTTGTATCATGTACTAGAGTCATTTGGAATACATTTCAAGGATGCTTTGATCAGATATTGTCATAGAAATTCGGATTCCACTGAGGATATGTTGCCTTCCTTTTATCTTGCATTTACATGAATAGAAGGTGCCATAGATAGCTTGTTTTCATATTCCAAGCAATAGATAAAAATTTCCATAGGATATGTCCACAAGAACTCGTATCATGGAGATATATCTCACCATAGAAACTTGATTAAGCCTCAGTAACAATTTGTTGTATACAACAAACTTTTCCAGATTAGGATATTAGAGAGTATTATTTGACATGTCATTGTCTTGGTCTTGAAGTTTCATTGTCTTGGTATCAAAGTTTCATCCTTTTAGTCTCAGCCTAGATTCCATTAGGACTCAACCTAGTTCTTATAGATCTTTTGGACAAATGCCTCAGATCATAAGACTCAAAATTGGATGTATAATTTAAAATGCAGACAAATTATAAAGGAGTACTTACTTGTAAAAAGGAGGAGAGGTTGTTATAAGAGTGCTTCCAAGGCTTTTGATTATGTTTCCAATAATTTCCAAAGATTTTCTTGGGTGGTTGCTTCTATAGTGATGTCTTCAAAGATGGCTAATATAATAATGTCTTCAAGTTGCTATAAATATTTCTTCAATGATGGGTGATGAATGAGCAAGAGCTTGTCAATGTTTCCAAGAATCTTCAATAATACTAAAAGAGAGAGATAATTGTTACAATGGTATTTTGATGACTGCTACAAGAATGATGACTTTTGGGTCCTATTCTTCTAAGAATATATGTTGTAGCAGTATATTCAAATATGCCAACAAAAATTAATCTTCAAGTTGCCCTCCTTTCACCTTAACTCTAATACCATGTTGAGAAACCAAGACACTAGTAGATAATGATTGACTTCTCTTACTTGTGAATGTTTGTTGGCTTCTTATTAAATTTATATTCTCCTAATCAAGCGATTACGAAAACATGAAGATCACAAAGAGACAAAGAACACAAGAAATTAGGCTCCAAGCCAGAGAAAAAACCCACAAAGGGGAAAACCAGAAAATCCTCTTATTATAGAATCATATCAAAGTTACATATCCAAGACGCAAAAGCCAAGACCAAGGTTGTTACAAAGTTCCCAAGTCAACCCTCCTCTAATCCACCTACACCAAGTCAAACTCAACAAAGTCAACATGGTCAAATCTCTTTAATTCTGGTCAAACTCTAGAGAATTTCGGTCATGTAATGGAGGATGAATTTCAGCCCTGTAATAGCCATCGAAAAATTGCAGGATCTTTTCATGTGTGAATAGAATTAGGGTAGAAAAACTCATTTTTCTCTCTCCTTTTACTTTTCTCACTCTCCTTTTATTTTCATTGATTTTCTTCTTCTTCTTGCACAAAACTTGATGTGATGTGTGATGGATTGATGGTCTCCAAAGTGTCGAGTTGACTAGTATATATACATATCCAAGGGGGTTGAATAGCTTGCCCTGGGGCTGAATTGTCCAAGGAGGGCCAACTTGGTCTTGTGAATGACATTTTGACTCTTTGACTCAAAAATAATTTTTCTTTTCTTACAAGAAGTCCAAATAGGACTTTACATTTCTTTGACTCGTAATAAATTTCATTTTGACTCAATTGACCCTATAAACATGAAGAACATGCTTTGACTAAAAATAACATAATATAATGAATGAATATAATAAATACATCAATAGTACATATGAATTACATAATGAAGATAAACACTAGTTACATTTCCACCACTAACCGCTATAACTAGGAGCGATTTCCTCCATGACAAGAGCCACTAAAAAATAGCAAACAATTGTTTCAATCATAAAGTTTTTTTGTATATATATTATAAGAACCAAACTCAAAGGGTTCATTTTTTGGACTATCTTATTAGCATATTAGTGGCCTTTTATTCTTGTGAGTGTGTAAGATGTTGCAATCCACCAGCGAATTGTAAAGTAAGGGCCACTCTACATCGTGGTGGTTATTTTCTTGTTGGTATAAATTTATACATTTTCCTATAAATTAATTTATTTTACTGCACATATTCTTCATTGTACATATTTATTCATCTTTAAATTTTGGACATATTTCATTTATTTTCTTGCTACAAGAAATCGTTTTATTTACTTATTTCAATTATGCAGCATTTTTTTCAGCAACATACTCTATTTTGTGTTCTTTACATTTTTACTTTTAATTAGATGTATTCTATTTATGTAGCAACTTTAGTTGAATTTATTTTTCTTCCGCACAATATCTTAATTTCGTTGTTGATAGTCAGTTTTCTTTGTTGTTAGTTAGTATTATTGTAGTTATTTTTATTTGCTTAATTAGATAAGTCTTCATTTTTTTACTCTTGTATTTAAATAGTAATTAATTTAGAATTTCATTTACAATTATTTGTATAGTTTTCCTTGTAATTAATTGTAATATTTCTAAACAACTGTATATAATTTTCTCATTGTCTCAAGCTATGGAATACATATATTCTGTTGAGATTTTTGTAAGTAAACCAAACCCAAAGTAATAATAAAATAAGGCTTATACACGTAAGAGCTCGTCAATATATATTGTGGTTTCATTTGTACATTACCATCTCAATTATGCTATAAAGTTGCATTTATACATTACCATCTCAATTAGTTTATATCTTTGTGTATGTGTAATAAAATAAGGCTTATACATGTAAGAGCTCGTTAATATATATTGTGTTTCATCTGTACAATTAACCAATCTCAATTATATATATATATATATATATATATATATATATATATAATATATAATATATATTATATAGTTGCATTTATACATTACCATCTCAATTAGTTATGTGTGTGTGGTGTGTGTGTGTGAAATTATTTATTTGTCTTTTGCAATTTATATGCAGCAAAAACTGAATAAAAACACTATAGAACTTCACAAAAAATTAAATCACAAGAACTAAGAAAATTAATGCACACACACAAAATAATGAAACCAATATTTTTGGACAAATTTCCTTAGAAAAACCCCAAAGGGAAAACTAGTGTAGTAGCTGAGGATTTTATATTATTCTTTATCAAAATTTGTGATTGAAATTTTACTACTTCTTGTCATAAACTAGAAAACCTCTGGTAATTGATTTTCTCCAACTACCAGCACATAAAAATACACGGAAGGAACTCGGTCTCCCTTTGCAAGATAACTCCACACTCCTAAGATAAGTTTTCCTCCCTATGCAAGTGCATACGACCTTACATGTGTGGCCCTAGCTAAAGGAAATTCGGCCTCACGACCTCTATCAAACTCAGCCTCCTCTAGCAACTAAACGATGTCTGACCTATCAGCCTTCCCTGGAATAAATCAGGCTTAGAAACTACCTCTTTCTCCCACACATGTGAATAAAAACTCGACCTCGAGAAACCCTTGTGCCTCAGAAAATCTAGAAGCTCAATAACTAGAAGAAACTGATGAAAATATTCTCTATACAAATATTCTACTCAATCACTATTGATTCCTCATTTCTTGGTGTCCTCCACACTATCACTACGTCCTTGTTATCACTACAAATTTGTTTCTTGAATGTGTTCTCCAAATGCCCATTGATTTCCTCTTATAATCTCTCGTTGAGCAACCAACAGCAATGATCTAATCTCAGTCAGTGGCTAAGGTCATATTAACTCCTAAAAATGACTTTTCTAGAAGTCACTAGAGGATAATTGATTTGATTCAATTAATTTCGATTAATTAAGTCATTTCCATAAGTTAGCTTTAGGAAAATTAATAAAATGGATAATTAATTATAATTAAGGCAATTTTCCTTAGAAATTTTTTTCTAGGTATTGGAGAAAATTAATCCATTTGTGTCTCTAGCCTTATAGACACCACCTGAGAATAAAACACTTGCCCAAGCTATATAAACTAACACTACCTCTTAGCAAAGAATGTGTTCTGCATAACACCCAACTTGTCTCTAAACAAGATGAATCTTGCCTTCTCAAATGCCTTCATCAAAATGTTTGCTACCTGCTCATTTGTAGGTATATATATTATAGTTGAACAATTCTACACTATGCACAATCACTGATGAAGTGGTTCCTAATTTCTATATGCTTGAACCTATTTGTGAAACCCCAGATTCTCAAACAACTCTAATTGTCGCAGTGTATCACCGTTGTCTCAATTCGCTAACCAAACAAGGCTACTAGCAGCTTCTGAAGCCATATCACCTCACTTGTATCCATGTTAGATGCTATGTATTTTTCCATTGTAGAACTTAGTGCCACGGACTTCTGCTTCCTAATATACCAAGAGACAACTCTTGATCCCATAGTGATCAACACCCTAAAGTACTTTTCCGATCCACTGTATTACCTGTCTATTCTACGTTAGTATAGCCCACAACCTTTATACCATCACCTCAAGCATACCTAATCCCATATTCGATTGTACCATGCAAATACCACAACACATGCTTTGTTGTTATCCAATTCACTCCCTTTGGTTCCACCATGAGCTGACTAAGACATTTTACTACATAGGATATATATGGCCCAGTGTTGACCAAAAACATGAGAGATATAATCAACTGCATGTATAAAGTGGGGTCTACATCCTTCTCCCTGGATGCATATACCTTCCTCCAATTTGTGATCATGGATGTATACATGGCTCTGCAATCCTCCATCCTAAATCTCCTCAAGATCTTCATGCAGTATTTCCCTTGTCCAAGGAAAATCTCCCCATTTGTCTGCCACACCTCCATGACTAGAAAGTAGTGCATTAACACCAAATCATTCATCTAGAAATCTGTTGCGAGATCCCTCTTGTACTCCTCTATTGGCCCCATTGAACATGTTAGAATCAAGTAATCCACATAGATAACAAGAATGAGAACCTCACCCCCAATAATCAATTCCTATAGGTTTGCATTAGCCTCACTCTTCACAAAACCCATTTCTTGCAGTTATGTATCAATGTGCTCATTCCACACCTTGGTAGCCTGCTTGAGCCCATACAACTCTCTCTTCAATTTTCATACGTGGTTCTCTCTAATGTGTGATACAAAACCCTATGGTTTTTGTATGCATATCTCCTCTTCCAATTCACCATTAAGGAACATCGACTTGACATCCCTCTGATGGATCTGCCATCTCATCTATGCCTTAAGTGAGATCATGGCTCATATAGAAGTATACCTGGCCACAGGAGCGAATGTCTCCTCATAGTCTATTCCTTCCTAAGAAAACCCCTTTGCCACAAACCTTGCCTTGTATTGTTTTATGCTACCATATACATCGTGCTTGATCTTGAATATCTAGTGTGATCCAACTACTTCCATATATGTTGGTCTAGGCACCACCTCCCACACATCATTCTGTATGATTGAGGCATACTCCTCAACCATCGCATCCCATGACACTTGTTGTTGTGTGGCCTCCTAATAGGTTGAAGGATCGCTATCCACTAACTAACTAACCAACACCATCTAGACAATGTATCTCTATAGTTATGTTCGTTACCTACTTCCCATCCTAGGAGCTAACACAAACTCCTGAGCATCCCTGAGTATCTATTGAACCTCACAGTTCCTTCTATCAACTGTAGACGATGGAATATTTACCTTTATGTCCTATTAATGCATCTCCCTGATCCACTTCATCTACTGCTTCATGTTGGTGAACTCTCAAGAACACCTGCACATGAACCTGTGCTCATACTCGTAAATGTACTCATGCTCTGCTTCCCCTAATCATGTTGCTCAACTCTAGGAGATCCTATTGGCTTCTCACTTTGATCATTTGTTTCTGAAAAATATTTGGACCTCTTATATGCCTTTTCCTCCATGAACTTGAGATCTTACCTTATTATAATCCTCTTTGCCCCTAGAATGAAAATATGATATGCCTTATAGGTATCATTTCACCCACAAATTACCCCCTCTCTACTGTTTGATCTAGTTTGGAACATGTCTATCTTGGAATGTGACAATAAGCTAGGTTGCCAAATATATTGAAATGACCGACATCTAGCCTCTTCAAGGAATTTAGACTTCTGTGATCCATAACATTTGTTTAGAAATTTTTTGGCGAAATCACATAATTGATCAACTTTTCCTGACGATGAACCACACTAGTTGGTTCGAAACGCGTCGACAAATGATCAATTATGTGATTTCGCCAAAAAAGTTTCTAAACAAATCTAGCCTCTTCCCTATGAATTCCTCCTCTTGGGTCATATTTCCCAACATTCTATATGGAACCCTATTCTGAATGTAGATTTTCATATTGCATGCCTCTTACCACTAGTAGTTTGGCAAATCATGGCCATAATGCAAAGTTTTCGCTACCTCCAATATAGAACGATTCTTCCTATTAGAAACCCCTTTCCACTATGGGTTGTAAGGAACTATCCACCCTTTATTTATTTTTTCCCTAATACAAAACTCCTGGAAATCCTTTCCTATGTACTCACCTCCATTCTTTGACCAAAGAACCTTGATCTTCTTGTCTTTCGCATTCTCCACTGGAGCCTTAAACTCCTGAAAGCGATTGAAGACCTCATCCTTGGTCTTTAGGAAGTATAATCAGATCTTACTAGAGAAATCATTAATAAAACTAATGAAGTACTCATATCCCCTGAGAGATTTCTTCAACATCAATCCACATATATTTGAATGCACTAGATCATAAACACCCTTCAATCTGGTGTCACTCCTTGGAAAAGATGTTTTTGCAAACTTCCCCAACACACGTCTCCTTTAAACATCTTCATGTTATGTGCTCACCTCTAGAACTCCTCTCACCATCTCACAAAGTAATCTAAGCTACCCATGATGTATATGGCCCATCCTCCCATTCCATAGGTCCCCTTAATCCCTTTTATTACTATTGTTAATTAGTTCCTTAGGAGTATCCATTTGCAACTTGTACAATTAGTAACTCATAACTCTAATCTCTATAGGTGATTTCTGATCCCTGGGCCTAATCAACACCTGCATCCCTCTAAAGAGTACATCATACCCTTTATCCTAAAGGATAGATATGAAAATCAGGTTCATACCCAAGCCTAGCACATGCAACATATCATGAATAGGAATTGGCTTGTCATTCTCCCTCTAAAACATAACAATCCCTCTTGTAATTGGATTGCATTTGGACTTGTTTCCAATCTGAATCTAGAATTTGATGTCCTCCTCCTTGTAACTAGAGAAGTACCCTCTAACTCTTGTCATTTGTAATGACATCCCACTATATTTATACCAAACAACCTATGAGGTCAAGCTAGATAAGTAAGAAACAACTGTGAATTTCTTATCCATCTTGCTGGAGAGCTCATCTGCAATTGTTGAAGTTGTTGTTTGCTTCGTTCCCTTCTTCTCAGTCTTCTTTCTTTGTGGAAAATTTCTGAAATAGTGGCCAAACTCACAACCATAACATTTGACCTTGGAAAGGTCCTTATTCTTCTCACCCTTTAGGTTTGGTCCCTTATTGGACCTCTTCTTAGTTTTTCCTTTTCCTGCTAGGGCCACATTCTCTTGCTTATCCTCACTATTTTGAGTCCTACTACTACTTCCATTGACAAGACTAAGTCTAAGCTCCTCCTAAGTGAAATAGATCCATAACCGATCCCAACTTTGTAAGGTGTCTCATCCATTAATGACTTGAACAAAGACATCTCATTTCTTCACAAAATCATTCAGGGCTATACACACCATCTCATCATTATCAGGTTTATCTCTCATTGTAACTAACTTGTCTTTTAGTAATCTAATCTTGGTGAGGTAACTTGTAACTTCTTAACCCTTATTCATCTAGGTATTCCTCATCTTGTCTCTAAGAATAGCTTCCTATTAGTAATAGCATCCTAGAAAAGTTTCAAAATAGGAACCCACATTTTTTTTGTATCTAAATTAGCAATATGCATAACTATATGGTCCTTGACTCCATCAAGTAGTATCCTACATGTTTTTTCATCTTCCTTCTTGTATGTTGCAAGTTGTGATGGATTTGTTGGTACGACTATCACATTGGTCGTGTACTCCTTGATACCATTTTCTTCCAACAATAAGGAATTTTTGGCTTTCCAAGAACCCCAATTTGAGGCTTCATCCAATCTTTCCTAATATTTGAAACATGTTGAGGCCATTTTCTAAACCCCTTGAAAATATAGTGAAACCCAAATAAATTGAAAAATACAAATTAGGTTTTAAACCCTCAACTTTTCTCTTCTCGTTCATGCACAGAGCTTTCTTCTTCCCTCAGATATGCTTTGATACCATGTGAAATTTTTAATACTATTGGAGTTATTGGTTATTATTCACCTATATTAAAATATTATGTCTTCTACAATTTATATGTGGCAAAAACCGAATAAAAACATTATTTTGACTTCACAAAAAATTAAACCACAAGAATTGAGAAAATATTGCACACACACAAAATAATGAACACCGATATTTTTGGAAAAATGTCATTGGAAAAACTATGAAGGGACAACCAATGTAGTAGATGAGGATTTTATATTATTCTTCTTCAGCAAAATATGTGATTTAAATTTTACAATTGCTTGCCTTAAACTAGAAAAGCTCCAGACATTAATTTTCTCTAGCTACTAGCACATAAAAATATTTGGAAGGAAATCAGATTCTCTCTTAAAGATAAATTGGCCCTCCTAAGATAGTTCATCCTCCCTCTGCATGTGCATACGGCCTCACGCCCATAGCCTTGGCTGAAGAAAATTTGGCCTCGCAACCTTGGGTAAACTTGGCCTCCTTCAGCATCTAAACTTGACCTAATCTCTTTGAATTCCCTGGAAGAAATTGAGCTCATAAATTGCCTATTTTTCCCACATGTGTGAATACAAATTGGGCCTCCAAAAACCTTTGTGCACCAGAAAAATCATAGCCTCTTGTAGACCTGGAAATTTTCCCCCCCTTTACCTCAAATTCTAGAAGAAACTGATGAAGAAATTCTCTTCGGAAATATTCTACTCAATGACTATTGATTCCTCATTGCTTGGTGTCTTCCACACTATCTACGTGCCCTTGCTACCACTACAAATTTGTGTCTCGAATGCGTTCTCCAAATTCCCATCGTTTTCCTCTTATAATCTCTCGTTGAACAACCAACAGCCACGATCTTTTTTGAATAGATGGCTAATATCATATTTAATTCTAAAAATTACTTTTCTAGAAGTCACTAAAGGAAAATCGATTTGTCTCAATTAATTAAGCTATTTCCCTAAGTTAGACTTAGGAAAAATAATCAACTAGCTAATTAATTATAATTAAGGTAATTTTCCTTTAAAACTTTTTTTCTAGGTATTCAAGAAAATTAATCCATTTTGTGTCTCTAGCCTCACCAACTGAGACTGTAACACCTATCTGAGCTACATAAACTAACACTATATATATATAAGTATATTAATATATATATATAAGTGTGTGTGTGTGTGGTGTGTGTGGTGTGTGTGTGTGTGTGTGTGTGTGGTGTGTATATATGTATGTAGTATATATGTATTGTAATATGTATCACAACCTAGCCAAATGCCATATTGACATATGAAATCCCATTGTTTGTAGGAAAAAGAATCACTTCCACACAACGACTTGATTGTTTAACCTGCAAGGTGTACATAAACTACCCCCTCCAATTTCAAAGTTATGCCATCTAAGGATAACATAGCTATTTTTAACCATTAAAATATATTTTTAATTAGTTGGAATGGTTCTATTAGGATGGTGCCACCAACCCATTCATAAATGGCAACATAAATATGACAATCATTGTTAGATTGTGAGTGTCTAGAAAATCACAAAGTCTAAGAAGATAATTATTATGAGTTGTATTCCTTATCTTGATGAGGTGTTATCATGTGCTATTAATGATTTGTACATGAGATCTAGAAGGTAAATTCATTTATTATAAATTCATATTGTGGGATCACTACAATGCAATACAACCACATTAAACCTTTTCTGTGACTTTTCTTGTGTTGTCTTGCTCATGTTAAGAATTACATGGTATCATTATCAGAAGGAGATGTTGTGAAACTTCCCACTAGTGTAATCATTATCACCGCAAGTGTAAAATATTTGGTAGAGAGAGCATAACATTGATTCTTGGTGCATGGTCTATCTACAAGGAAAATCCCTAGTATTAGAGTGTAAGAGGCATCAAATCTAAAATATAATAATGTGAGGGTTGAAGGATCCATGGAGAAGGAGTCTAAGTGGAAGAAATAGTGCCACTCTTGCATGATATTTGGAGTTCTCATTGTTAAAATCATGTTGTTGAGGAAACCACAAGTTGACCAATCCAATCTGGTTTTCAAATATTTTGCTTCTATAAATAGCCACTAAGTTTTGTTTTTTTTTTTTTTGCTTTTTTTAATAATGGATATATCAGTGGGGTGTCAAAATAAGATCTTAAGAATTGATCCTACCTCTAGAGTCACTTTGTTTAGCAGTCATTGATCATTATCATATCTTTTAGAAATATTTTGGCTACGACATATACTACATTGGACTTTCCTGTGCGGTTTCAATTCTATTGACATTCCACTTCATAAGAACTATTTTGTCTGGATCTAGAGGCTATTATGTTCCTATAATACTAGTGTAGCCCCCTTATTGTTATTGTTAGTGTAGCCCCTTATTATTATTGGTGTGCCCATGTAGCCCCCATATTGTTATTGTTGTGCCCCATAGAAGCCCACTATTGTTATTATTGTTATGTAGACTCTGATTATATTGTGACCCCTCAAACTCCTATATATACCAATGAGGTCTTGTCATTTGTATCATTCAATAATTGTTCATTTATGTAATATAAAGGATTTTTTTCCCTCAAAGAGGATAGTTTTAAATCGTTGATCTATCTTTTTGTGAGTTGGTTGCAAAACATTTGGTATTAGAGCTTTGGATTCGAAAGTATCACTTCTCCAAACAGGTCATCATGGAATTTTATATATAAATTTGTTTCTACAAGGATTCTGAAGCTAAAATTTGGACCACATAGAGCCAAAATATTTGTGAACTTCATGTACGAATTTCAAAACTTGGTACACTATATTTTCAGATATATGATCTAAGGAAGTTAGGATTTTTGAAGGCTTCATAATTTAATCTCAAATAGGTGACCTACGGGAAATCATCATAACTGTCTCTATGAGCATTGGATTTGAATTTCTTCAAATTTGGCTAAAATTCCATGAACTGTAGTTTTTCGTATATCATTTTTAGAGCTGAAGGTCAAAACAAGGACATGTGGAATATTGTACATGTTCTCTCTACTGAACCATTTTATAATCATTTCATCATGGGAGATTGGGAATAGCCCTTTCCTGAAGACTCCAATATCAGTATGACTTATGGGGTTGGAAAGAATACTCATAGGGCTACCACAGGATGAAATTTCATACCTTACTGATATGATATTAAAGAGCTACAATAAATTCAATATCGAGCTCCTACAAAGCAAGAAAAGGTGTGTATTGTTTTTAAATTTTCATAAGTTTTGTTTGAAAAATCAGTTAGAAGTGATTCAATGAGCATAGAGAAGCATAAATATCATTGTTTGATTCCAAAATGACTCGAAGCAAGAAAATGGAAACACCTAGTAAGAAACCAGAAAGCTCTACTATGACGCATGAAGAAGAGGAAGAAATGCAACATGATATATCCAAATTAAAAGACCAAGTGCAACAAATTTCGCTCACGCAAAGAGTAACCAAAAATGAAATGGAAGATAAGATGGATGGTTTGAATAATGGTTTAAAATCATACATGGAAGGTTTTAAGGATGGATTAAAAGTGGATGTTGAAGCTTTGACAAAGTTGCTACAAGAAATGCTTCCTAATAGCAAAAAGGTATTAGACGAAACTCATGATTAGAACAAAAGGAATGTTAATCATGATTTCAGAGACTCTAACTTTGAATTGAAGGCCCGCCATATTTTAAAGATTGATATGAGGAAGTTTGATAGGAAGGATCTGGTAACATGGATACTATAGATGGAGCAATATTTTTATCTCCATAATGTGCAACACACACAAAAGGTACGCATTGCAACTTTATATTTAAAACCCAATCAATTTGTATGGTATCGATGGCTTTGTTCTCGTAAACCACTTGTCACTTGGTCAATTTTTATGGAGGAAATGATTCCACATTATGAGGATACAAAGAGAAACACCTTCTTTAGCCAAATGATAAATCTCAAACAAAAGGGTTCAATGGCGGAGCACATTAAGGACTTCCAAAAATTGAATATCAAGGTAAATGATATTCTAGAGGAGCATAGGATTAATGTCTTCATAGTAACTTTAAAGGATAACATCCAACATGAAGTTCACCTTTGGGGACCTGGTTCATTAGAGAAGGAATTCAGGGTGGCAAGAAAAATTGAAAGCAAAATTATGGCAACAAGGAAGTCTACCACTCACAACTATAAAGATGAAAGTTTTATTGCTCCTAGCCTTCCACAACCTACAAGGTTGACACCACAAAAATTGGAAGAAAAAAGAGAAAAAGGGATTTGCTACAGTTGTGATAAAAAATACACTAAATGTCACAAGTGTGTTGAGAAGAAATTATTTTACATAAATTGTGAAGCAGAGGAAGAAGAGGAACAAGA
Source organism: Pinus taeda (assembly GCA_000404065.3). Lineage (NCBI taxonomy): Eukaryota > Viridiplantae > Streptophyta > Pinopsida > Pinales > Pinaceae > Pinus > Pinus taeda. Next base: position 118,557 of record APFE030896162.1, on the reverse strand, counting down.
AATGTCAAAAGAAAAGAATATACATGAGGAACCAACCCCTGAGAAAGAAGAAATGAGTCTGACCATTTATTGTAATGTATTTGCGGAAATTACCACTCCCCAAACTCTCAAGATATAAGGACATATCAAGATGAAAAAGTTAATAGTGTTGATTGATTCAGGTAGTACCCATAATTTTATTCATTGTAAGATAGACAAGGAATTGAATTTCTTCCTATGTCCAGCACTAGAGTGCCAAGTGATGGTTGCAAGTAGAGGAAGTATAAATTGCTTTGTAAAGTGTCATAATATCAAGCTAACCATGGGAGAATATGTATTGAATAGTCCAATGCTTTCCATTCCAGTGCGTGCTATTGATGTTGTACTAGGATTCCAATGGTTACAATCTTTGGGGACGATATCTTTTAATTTTCAAGAACTTTTGTTGATTTTTTTTTAAATGAAAGGAATTTGAATTAATAGGTATCGCAGGGAAACAAAGAAAGATAATAAGCTCTAATGGCATGAGAAACCTTATAAATAAAGAACGATGGAGCGTAATTTCACAATTATGCTCACTATAGGTTCAAACATCAAAATCATCTATTTCTCCATATTTCCAAAATGTATTGGACAAACATTCTAAGGTTTTTGAGACTCCCAAAGGCCTCCCACCTATTCATGATCATGATCATGCTACTCATTTGATTCCAAGAAGTTTTCCTCCAAACATCAAGCCTTACAGATATCCCTATGCCCAAAAGAGTGAAATTGAACATATGGTTGCAAAAATGCTAGAGGTCAATATAATTCAACCTAGTCAAAGATTTTTCACTGCTCTAGTAGTATTGTTGCACAAGAAGGATGGATCATGGCATGTGTGTCCCGATTATAGGGAGATCAAGAAGATCATTATTACAGACAAATTTCCCATTCCTATCATTAATGAATTGTTGGATGAATTACATGGAGCAATTTACTTCACCAAGTTGTATCTTCGTTCAGGATATCATCAAATTAGAATAAAGACTGAAGACATTCCGAAAGCAACATTCAAAACTCATGAAGAATTTTTTGTCATGCCTTCTGGCCTTACTAATGCACCTTCCACATTTCAAGGTTTGATGAACTCCATTTTCAAGTCTTTCCTTAGAAAATTTGTGTTAGTATTTTTTGATGATATGCCAATCTACAACAAGTCTTGGAAGGATCATGTTCAACATGTTGACAGGGGTGTTCAAACTATTGGAGGAGAAACAATTTTATGCAAAAATATCCAAACATTTCTTCGGAGTAGGGGAGGTGGAATATTTGGGTCATATTGTGTCTCAAGAGGGTGTTAAAATAGACCATAACAAAATTAAATCCATTAAGGAATGGAAAATCCCCACAACCCTAAATCATCTTCGAGGATTTATCAGGTTGACAGGGTATTATCGCAAGTTTGTTAAGAATTATGGGAGAATAACAGCGCCTCTAACATCATTACTAAAGAAAGATGCATTTTTGTGGACTCTAGAAGCAACTAAGGCATTTGAACATCTTAAAGAAGCAATGTGTCAAGCATATATCCTAGCTACATCAGACTTCACAAAAACCTTTATTGTGGAATGTGATGCCTCAGGAAATGGAATTAGTGGTGTTTTAATGCAAGAAGGAAGACCCATTTCTTTTGAAATTCATCCAATCAATGGAAAGTATTTACACAAACCTATTTATGAGTAGGAAATGTTGGCAATATTGCATGCACTAAAGAAATGACAACCTTACCTAATGGGAAGATACTTTAAGATAAAAAAAAGATCAAGATAGTCTTAAACAGTCTTTGGAAACAAGATTATCTTCATAAGAGCAACAAAAATGGGTCACAAAAATGTTGGGTTATGACTTTGAAATCATCTACAAAAAAAGGGAAGCAAAATGTTGTTGCAGATACACTCTCGAGAAAGGATAAAGATGTGGAAACATTGATTTGTGCCATTTCTATTATCCAACCTGATTGGAAAACTAAAGCAAGGGATGAATGGAAGAATGACGAAGAGGTGTTGACAGTCATTCAAAAGTTTCAACAAGATCCCAGTACGTCTGATACATTTATCTGGAAAAACGATTCATCATGGTATAAATATTGTTTATATCTCTTTAATAATTCGTAACTCAAACAAAATATTCTTTTGGAATTTCACACCTCCCCCTAAGGAGGGCATTCATGATTTTTAAAAACTTACCACGAGGTCAAGAATGAAGTTTTTGGGTGGCCTTAAATATGATATTCAAAAGTTTGTGGCAAAATGTTTGGTTTGCCAACAAAATAAAGTTGAGACAATTAAGACCCCGGGTCTGTTACAACCTTGAGCAATTCCAAGTCAAAGTTGGGAGGAATTATCAATGGAGGGCATTTAGGATTTTTAAAAACTTATCACAGGGTCAAGAAGGATTTTTTTGGGATTGCCTTAAATTTGATATTCATAAGTTGGTGGAAAAATGTTTGGTTTGCCAACAAAATAATGTTGAAACAATTAAGACCCCATGTTTGTTACAACCTTTAGTGTTAGGTCCCTATACTACTAGTGTAGCCCCTTATTGTTATTAGTACGACCTTCTTATTATATTGTTGTGCTCATGTAGTCCCCATATTGTTATTATTGTGCCCCATAAAAGCCCACTATTGTTATTATTGTGCCTTTACATTATTATTGTTATGTCGGTTATGATTATAATATGACCCCTTAGACTCCTATATATAGAAAGGAGGTCTTTGTCATTTGTATCATCCAAGAATTGCTCATTTGTGTAATGTAAAGGAGGTTTCCCCCTCAAAGAGGCTGAACTCTAAGGTGTTTATCTTTCTTTTCTATATTTTTGTGAGCTAGTTTCATAAAATTTATCCATTCCAAGTTAGCATTGGGAGGAGGTCTCAATGGATTTTATCACAGGTTTGCCCAACTCTGAAGGAAAGAGTTCCATCGTGGTTAATTGATAGACTTACCAAGTATGCACACTTTTTTGCATTATCTCATCCTTTTAAAGCTAGTATTGTTGCTACTACATTTATGGAAACAATTCAGAAGCTACATGGAAACCCAAAGATTATTGTAAGTGATAGAGATCCCATTTTCACTCGAAATTTTTGGGTGGAATTATTTTCTTGTCTTGGTACTCAATTAGCTCATAGTTCATCTTATCATCTTCAATCTGATGGGAAAACTAAGATAATGAAAAGAAAATTGGAAGGATATCTTCATTCGGGTCAAGTGGTTACCTCTCGTTGAATGGTGGTATAACACTTGCTTCCATATGACATCAAAAATGACCACATTCATGGCACTTTATGCATATCATCCACCATCCATCACATCATATTTAAGATAAAATTATAAGGTTCAAGCAATGGAAGATCACATCAAGCATCAAAAACAAGTTCTCCAACCCTTAAAGGACAACCTCACACTAGCGCAGAATCGAATAAAACAACAGGTAGATCAACATCGCAGTGAAATAAATTTTGATGTAGGTGACTGGGTATTTTTATGGCTACAACCATATAAACAAATGTCTCTCAAGCAATATAAGACGGATAATAAATTATCACCCAAGTACTATGGTCCTTACAAGTTGTTACAAAATATTGGTACTATGGCATAAAAATTGGAGTTGCTTGCATCTTCCCAAGTACACTCGATTTTCCATGTTTCATGCTTAAAGAAGGTTATCAATGACAAGCTTCCAATTCAAATAGTATTGTCAGAACTTGATGAAGAAGGAAACATCGTATTGGATCCAGAAGCAGTCACGGAAACAAGAATCTGATAGCTACAAAATCGATCAATTTCAGAGTATCTCATTAACTAGAAGAACTAACCTGCTAGAAATTCCACATGGGAGAATTAGAATTTTATACAGAAGCGTCCATAACTACTCAAGTGTTGAGAACAACACTTTTTTGAAAGAGAGGGGCATATTAGGCGCCTATAATACTAGTAAATAGCCCTTATTTTTATTATTAGTGTAGCCCCCTATTGTTATTTTTGTGCCCATGTAGCCCCCATATTGTTATTTTTGTGCCCCATAGAAGCTTACTATTGTTATTATTGTTATGTAGGCTATGATTATATTGTGACCCCTTAGACTCCTATATATACCAAGGAGGTCTTTTGATTTGTATCATACAAGAATTGTTCATTTATGTAATGTAAATGAGGTTTCCCCCTCGAAGAGGATAATTTTTAACTCATTTATCTATCTTTTTGTGAGTTGGTTTAATAACAGAGATCACTAGTTGTTCCTAGGATATGTGAAGGAACCATGAATAAAGTGTGCATCAAACCATGAGGTGCTTGTGAATTGAGAATTTAGCAGTGATTTATGGAAGGGCCTCCACAATATGACAGTAGACTCTTTCTTGATGTACATATCAAGTTCAATTTCAATATATTTTATTTGCAATGCACTAGCCATGGGGCGAGTTTCTCATGGTAATATGTTTCTAACGCGATCACAATTTCCCCTAGACAGTGAATTTCTCACTAAAATTAGACAAAAAATTCTTCAAGAAATATAATTGTGGGAGTGTTTAAATCATTTTTTAGTGGCGAAATTAGATTCAACACCATAGAGAACCCGTGGGGCACCCAAAATCCTAAAACTTAACAACTTTAACGTGAAATTTACAAAAAAATCTACCAAAATTTCTATCATTTCCTAGGAAATCATGGCTTGTTTAGACAATGTGTTTCATAGCCATTTATCTATTTGTAGAGAAAATAGTCCCAAATATTGATTATAGATGGCCTATGTAAAAAAAATAGACTAACGGCTTTAAAATAAATCTATCTCGAGTGCACAGATTCAAGGAATAGAAGCAGTTGAATACATAAGAAAAATGAAATCAAAACTAAAGGGAGTTTTGTCTCTAGTACTCATCATTAAAAGATCAGTTATTTGTTGTATTCTCATTGGAAAATCAAAATTTCCCAACTTCCAACAAGGTCAATATATCCACTATCAAATTCTAGGTCCAAAAGTTTGTCTGCTTCATCAAAAACCAACCAGCAAATGAAAATAGAAAGGAAGGACAATGAACAAGCCAATGGAAGTCATGCAATAGTTTTTGCAATACTTTACAAACTTGCATACATAATTCTCGTGTTGGGACAACCAGCAATGCAAACATCCCATTAGAAAAATTAATATGGGGACAATATGCTTGCAAGAGTTTCAAGGAGTGAGAAGACATTACAATGTTATTACAAATTGTGGCACAAAGAATGACTCATGCCTTACATCAACTACAGGTAATAAAAAAAAAACAAAAAAACACTTTTCATTTAAAGCTTCATAGCAATTCTTGATGCCATAAATAATTATTTCCCATCATTTGGTGTTCCTGTATTCTAAATCGGCCACAATTTTGAGCGGAAAACATTAGAAATTCCAGCATGATTTTGAAAAAATCTAGTAGAAATTTTTGAAAATATAGGTTATAACTGTCAAGTTTCAGGATTTTGGGTACACAGGGATTTTTTATGGTGTTGAATTTGTTTCCTCTATAAAAAACGATTTAAACGCTCCCCTTTTTATATTTTTTGAAAAAAAATGGTTGAATTCCAACGAGAAATTCATTGTCAATAAGCAACTTTATTTTTTTCACAAAAGTAGAACTACTTGACGTGTGACATGAGATCACATTAGTGCTCATTTTTTAAACATTATCCTTATTGCTCAAAAAATGTGGGTCATTATATGGAAGAAAGTGAGAGGTATAAGGTTCCAAAAAATAATGTTAATTTGAGAGATATATGGAGTTGATGAAATGATTCTTTTCTATTTGGAATTATAAAGGTGAAGATTAGGATTAATTTAAAATATTAATTTAAATTAATTGGAGTGATAAGTGACAAGGTTGATGTTTTTTAAAGTTTTTCATTTTTATTTTGAAGAGACATAATGATTTATTGTAATTGAAGGTTTGAACAAGTTATTCACTTCGAAGGGGGATTCTAAGGTAGTTTTTATTTGCTATTTCAATTTAATTACAAAAGAATAATTGTTTTAAGCTTACCTGAATTTGAGTAAGGTGGTCAAAGTAATTCATCATTAAATTATTACAAAATTCACATTAAGGTGCATGATCAATAGTATTGGGCAGTCTAAGGTGACATAAAATCAAGCAAGTGTGACACATAATCATATAATCAAGCAAGCATGTTAAGTGAAAAATGCGTAAAGGAAAAAAGCACCTACTAAATGTCTTTCATGAAATTAAATATTCTCAAGAGTGCAACCATGAATTGAACAATAAAATTAAAGTACTTGATTGGAAATTATAGAAAATCAAACCACAATTGATCCAATGACTAACACACTCACATCCATGAAAGATCTTCAAAGAGAAATAGATGTGAAAGATCAATTGTTTGATGCAATTCAAACTAAATTAAGAGAAATGTAGGATCATATTGATAATATCATTTATGCAACATATACAGTGAAGGTCGATGCAATTTATGATACAAAATGCCAATGCATCTTATGATACAAATGAATTCATCTATACAATTAATGCAAGTTATGACATAGAGGAGTCAAAAGAGAAAAATGATGAAACATGCTATACGAAATATTTTATTAAAAAGTGTGATGCAATATGTAACACAAATGAAATAATGCAAATGATCGACGCTTCTTGTGATACAAAAGACCTAATAATTGTAGATGAGTCACCAAGGCAGATTAACAACAGAAACAACAATAAATGTGAAGAATAAAAACAACATTAATATCTTTCCAAGATGGTTGTCAGACCTTGGGAAGAAATCTCATTCAACATAAATCAATCTGGATTGAGACACACCAAAGAAAATTGTGTTCATATTCTAGACATCTCCAATCCAGTTTGGTTTGTGAGTGTGGGATTTTTTTAAGAATTTAAGAGTATTGTTAAAATGTACTAACATTGAAAAAAATGGTCATATGGAGAGTCAATGTTTTGATCTCCGTCCTTGTCTTAATTTTGTGTAAAAAAATCACCTATCAAAAAGATTTCAAAAGCATAAGAAAGCTAAGAAAACAATCCATTATGGATGGATCAATCCTTGGAGATGAAATCAAGATATAAGGAAGCTACATAAGTCCTACATTCTGGACAAAATAGAGGTAAAGACAAAGGTTTCTAAATAAATGAACAAAGCAAAAGTTTTCAATGATTTATTCCAAAAAAAAATCATATTCTCCACACTTAAATGGGGGGATTAAATTAATGACATCAAGTCGGTCAGTGGTCATCTAAAAACCACCACCTTATTCAATGTAAAATGGTTAGTGGTCATCTAGAAACCACCACATTATTCAAACCATCTTAGTTAGTGGTAAATCATAAACCACCAATTTCCATGGAAGATGGTTACTGGTCAATCGAAAAAACCACCACCTAAAGAATCCAAATCCCCAACTTGGATACTTCCAATTGAATGGACTATTTCAAAACTTCTCACCTTGAACCTAGTGATGAGGGGCATCATATATCAGGCTTCAAGTTTCAAATTATTATCAGTCAAATTAATCAGCATTCTATCAGCAAAAGGGAATTCCAACATAACAACTACTCTCCTCAATAATAATTTCAATTATTCAATGAAAATGTTTAGACATAGCAACTATTCACTTCGAGATATTTATATTTTGGTGGTGTTTTAGGAAAATCTTCATCGAAGCTCAGTTTAACGGTTTCATATTGGAGATGAAAAAAGTTATCGATACATGTATTATACAATTATTCAAACTAAGTCCCTAGACAAACAAAAAGTATGAGAAGACAATTATTATTAGTTGTAATCCTTATCTTGATGAGGTGTTATCATGTTCCACTGATAAGTTATCAATGAGGTTTAGAAGATCTAGAAAGTTAACTAATATATTCTAATTTCATATACTAGGATCAATACAATGCAGTGTAACACCAACATTAAGCCTTTGTCACCGCTTTGCTTGTTCTGTCTCACTCATGTTAATTCTTAACAATCATATCATGTCAATTGTGATTGGCCTAAGTGAAACAATAGCATGTTATGCTTGTTAACAATTCCAAGCTTGATCAATTCTATTGTATCTACCTTAAGAAAAACAATAACATGATGATTTATGCTCATTAATAATCGAATGCAATGTACATCATATAGCGACATTGATTTACAAATTTCAACTCAAATACAATTTTTCAAATAAAAATATTCATATTAAAAAAATACAATACAACTCTAATACACATTTTTATAAATTGATATCTTGGGATCAATACAATGCAATACAACTGCATTAAACCTTTTTCGCCACTTTGCTTGTCTTGTCTTGCTCATGCTGATTATTAGCAACCATATCATGTCAATTGTGCTTGCCCTAAGTAAAGCAATAGCATGTTGTTATGCATGTTAACAATTCAAACCTTGATCAAGCCTATTGTAGCTACCTTACACAAAACAATAACATGATGACTTATGATCATTAGCAATCGAATGCAATGTGCATCACATAGCAACATTGATTTACGAATTTGAACTCAAATACAATTTTTCAATTTTCAAAGAAAAAGATACATATCAAAAAAATCAATACGATGCTAATACACATTTTTATAAATTCATATCTTGAGATCAATACAGTGCAATACAACTGCATTAAGCCCTTTCTTCCACTTTTCTTGTCTTGTCTTGTTCATGTTAATTCTTAACAATCATATCATGTCAGTTGTGCCTTCCCTAAGTGAAACAATAACATGATGTTATGCTCCTTAAAAATTATGAGCTTTATCAAGCCTGTTGTAGCTACCTTAAGCAAAACAATAACATGATGATTTATGCTTTTTAACAATCAAATGAAATGTGCATCATATATAAACATTCATTTACAAATTTGAACTTAAATACATTTTTTCAAGGAAAAAGATACATATCAAAAAAATCCAATACGACTTTACTATGCATTTTTATAAATTTGTATTCTAGGATCAATACAATGTAATATAATCACATTAATCATTTTCTGCCAGTTTCCTTATCTTGCCTTGCTCATGTTAATTCTTAACAACCATATCATGTCAATTGTGTCTGCCCTAAGTAAAACAATATCACGTTGTTATGCTTGTTAACAATTCCAAACCTTGATCAAGCCTATTGTAGGTACCTTAAGCAAAACAATAACATGATGATTTATGCTTGTTCACAATTGAATGAAATGTTCATCATATAGCAGCATTGATTTACAAATTTGAACTCATACAATTTTTCAAGGAAAAAGATATCAAAAAATCCAATACAACTCTTATGCATATTTTTATAAATTCATATCAAGGGATCAATATAGTGTAATACAATTGTATTAAGCCCTTTCTTCCACTTTGTTTGACTTGTCTCATTCGTGCTAATTCTTAACAATCATATCATATCAATTGTGTCTACCCTAAGTGAAAAAATAGCATGTTGTGATGCTTGTTAACAATTCCAATCTTGATCAAGCCTATTGTAGCCACCTCAAGCAAAGAAATAACATGATGAATTGCACTCGTTAACAATCGAATGCAATGTGCATCATATAACAACCTTGATTTAAAAATTTGAACTTGAATACAATTTGTCAAGGAAAAAGATACATATCAAAAAAATCCAATACGACTCATACCCATTTTTATAAACTCATACCTTGGGATCAATACAGTGCAATACAACAGCATTAAGCCTTTTTTCAACACTTTGCTTGTCTTGTCTCACTCATGTTAATTATTAACAATCATATCATGTCAATTGTACCTACCCTAAATGAAACAATAACATGTTTTTATGCTTGCTAAAAATTCCAAGATTTATCAATCCTATTGTAGCTACCTTAAGCAAAACAATAACAGTGTGTTTTATGCTAGTTAACAATCAAATGTAGTGTGCATGATATAGCAACATTAATTTACAAATTTGAACTCAAGTAAAAATTTTCAAGGAAAAAGACACATATCAAAAAAATCCAATGTGACTCTAATATGCATTTTGCTACAATATTAGAAGAATGTTAGCTTCAAGAATGTTTAATAAATCAGAAAAATTATTCACTTCTTGAAAACTTTCTCATCAATTCTCACATGTGTGTGTGTGTGTATTCTGATTGGGGATAGCTTGTTTGATTTCTCTAATGATCCCTTTGAAGGGATGCAAATATGGCCCCATCCTCCCACATCCTTTTCTCATATCACATCAATCGGCAATGCTCCACTCGACCTGACATCACATGTTCATTTGTAGTCCTCCCCGCCAAGTCCTCTTTGTACCATTGTCCATGTCCTAATTTTTGGCACTACTCTTTATGAGGGTTTCTCTTCCCTACCCATCTTTGTTCACCCTGATTTACCCTTTGGAAATTATTTAGACTCCATGACTTTTATACACCCCCCACTTGCCCTCGCCCCCCAATGGTCCCTACTTGAAGCAACACCTACTCTGGAGGACCTAGTTGCTTTCCTTTTTTCTTGTTGGTCCTTTGTCTTGCCACTAACCTAGCCACATTGTAGATATTGTTCCTAAGATATTTTCTAACCCCCAATATGTTAAGCAAAGGAAACTTCCCTCCTATCGAGATTCCACCCCTCAATTGGAACATAAAGACCCCTCTAAAGCTAGTAATAAATGTGTCAAGAGGAAGGTTAAAGGACTCAATCTCATTCTAGGAAATGGAATTAAGTTGAAAAGCATCTCCAAATTAGAGGAATATTCTATATTTAGGTTATTCGCTAGCAGGAGTATGTCAAAAATCGTGATGTGGAATTGAACAGACAAGCACTTTTCCCCTTTTGTTGATTATGTAGCAAAATGCTTGATTCTTGCAAAGGAATGGATGGGGTGGATTACCTCATCATTATTTTATGCTAAAAAATCTTGTGCAATAGCATTAGTAGTAGGGTTCTCAGTCCTTATACTTGAAAAAGTGGGTATTTGAATTCGATGCTGAAACAAAAAATCCTTATGTTGTTCCTATATAGGTTCAGCTACCAAGTCTCCTAGCCATATTCTAGTTAGAGGACATTTTTCATGAAATAAAGAACATACTAGATTTCTCTATGATGTTGACCTTTCTTATTAGATAACAAGGTACATGAGCATATCCAAGCTTCTCATTTAGCTCAATCTAGATTTTGGCTTTCCAGACATCATTTCCATTTAATCTAGGAAAATTGTTCACCATCAAGCCCTTGATTAAGAAGGAATCCCCTTCAAATGTGGTCATTGAATGCACACTGGAAAATCCAACAAGAAGTGGATGAAGAAGATCCAACCAATTGTTGAGGTGTCAAAGTCTCCTTCTCAAGGTCTAGTTGTTGCAACATTGATAGCTTTGGAAGGCAACAAGGAGGTTATGTCCCCAACTCTTCCAATGGGAATCAACCTAGAAGTATCTTAGTTGCTTCGCACCTCATTTGCAAGTATGAAAAATTGCTCTAAAATCTCTTATCTTCCCTTGTAGATTTTTTTGTTTAATTATAGCAACTCTATATTTTCCCCTTCCCCTATTTACCAATACAAAACCTCCTCGTAGAAAAGCTCTGATATGAACCTAGAGAATCAATGCAACAAGAGATACATCAAATTCAAACTAACTAGCAAGATGACAACCACAATATTCCTAAAGATGCCAAGTCAAAGATTCACCAGTTCAGTTCAAGATTCCTTTTCACAAGCTTGTAGTAGGTATACACTAGGGCTAAATTTCGGCCTATCCTTCACATCTTATTTTCATACCTTTACCACAGATACAAAACTCCAATCACATGTGTGATGGCAGCACAAAGAGAGAGAGAGATATCATGTGTGAAGTATCTTCTTCTAGAGCTTAACTACTTCTTCTTTAACTAATCCTTCTCCTTTCTTGTCTTCCTTTGTTATATCAGATCAGAAATTCTTGATGAGATGAGATGTGAATTGTGCTTGGAATGGAGACAAGTCATTTCTATATATACACACTAGAAGGGGTCAAATAGGTGCCTCTTGGACAATTCCAACTTCACCACTAGGAGGCCAACTTGGCATCTTCTAGTGTCTAGAATGAAAATTCAAACTTTCATTTTCCTGCTCTTGATAAGGTCATGAAGAACATACCTTATAAAATTTTCTTTTGAATATAAAAATATTATTTTATTTTCTTGTGAGCCATGGAAGAACATGCTTCAAATAATTTTCCTTTTATAAATATTAATATATTTTTTGATATTACCAATACAAATGAAAATTATGAAGATCAACCATAGCTACAAAATTCAACACTCCCTCTTAGTTATGGATGTATTCATAATAATTATTTAGATGTTATTTGTACTCATGATTTCTCTAAGGTACAACTCATTGATAGCATCATCATCCTATATCAACATCATTATCATCCAATAGGTACCACAACCCAGGTTAGCACTCCTAACCAATGGTACTCACTCAACTAGTCACCATGATCTGGTGGGTGCCTCACCTCATGGTACACTGATTATTCCAATTTTGTCATCATCTGTGGTCAATCCCTAGGGACACTCATGTCCTAATTCCAAAATCCTAACTCTAGGCCATGATGTTGAAAAGGCACCCACTCCATTGAGTGCCTGGGCCTCACAGACCATTCCTCTCTAGAATGTTTTTCCCTTGTGTTATCTCACAAATAATCGAGGCAAATCTCATGCCCATGTTGTCAGCAATCCATGCATGCTCCTATTGTCACTAAGAGTTTGATCCATGCCCCTGTTGATATCACGTCAACACTACCCCTCACTAATATATGGGTTCCCCAAAAGTCCAAGCTTGTCCCTGAAGTATACAAAATTTGACCATGACAAAGGCTTTGTAAGAATGTCACATGTCTGCTCATCAATGGGAATATACTAGAGCCTCACTTTTCCCTTCAGTACCATATCATGAATGTAGTGGTACTTGATCTCAATATGCTTTAAATTATCATGAAACACAGGATTGCTTATGATATTCACACAACTTTGATTATCACATAATAGCACAATCAGTTCTCGCATATGATCAAACAATCTAGAGATTAGCTTACAAATCCATACTCCCTCACAACATGCCAAACAAGCTATAATATATTATTCTCCTGCAGTACTGAGTGTGACAAATGTTTTCCTCTTGCTCATCCAAGATATCATAGCAGAGCCAAAACTAAAACACACACCAAATGTATTATTTCTTTCATTTTCACTCCCTTCCCAGTTAAAATTTGTATACCACTGCAGTTGTATCTCATCACTATAGGCATATCTCAAAATTTAGTCAATAGTACCATCAAAATATCTCAATATATGCTTTGATTCAATCCAATGCTAATGTCTTAGTTCCATTTGGAACTGGCTCAAGGTGTTCACTACAAAGAAAATGTATGGCTTGGTATTAACCAAATACATCAATGATCCAATCCACTTTCAGATACATCGATGGATCAACCAGATTATACTCAAAATTCCTTAGTTTTCTCATATTTTTCACCATAGGAGTTTCCATATATTTTCATTCCATCATTCCAAACTTCTAAAGGATCTTGATGACATACTTTCCTTTCCCAAGAATGATTTCACTAGGTTTATGTTAGAATTCCAATCCCAAATAGTAATGCATCAATCCAAGATCCTTCATGTCAAATTCAAAGGACAACTCCCTCTTGCATTGAACAATAAGATGATCTACACCTATCAGGAACAAATCATCAACATATAGTAGTAGCATCACAAACTTACCCTTAAAAACCTTCATATAAAGGTTTGAATCTGCAACACTCTTCGAGAAGCCAAGTCTCAATATAGTCGTTACATATTAATATTTTTAATAAATTAATAA
>APFE030896162.1:978-104582 GCA_000404065.3 Pinus taeda | reverse complement strand
ATTTAAATATTATTTTCAAAAACTAGTTGTTTAATATAGTCGTTACTTAATAATATTTGTTTTTAATATATTAATAAATTAATATTATAATTTAAATATTATTGTTCAAATATAGTCGTTACTTGAAATTATGTCTCTACATTACTCTCTATTTAAACCTTTTCCATGGTCTGCCTCTTCATCTGGTCCTGATGATGAACCACACTTGTTGGTTCAAAACGTGTCGGCCAAAAAATTATCTTATGTGATTTCTACCGAAAGACTTTGCTTAATTCATTATGGATAACACAAGCTTGAATACAAAAAAACAGCCAAGTCTTGTCAGATATCTATCAATTCTAGAATACCAAGCTCTTGATGTTTGCTTGATTCCATACAAGGCCTTCTTCAATCTGCACATGTGATATCCTCTGCCATGAACCCAAAAACTTTTATGCTGCTCTATGTACACCTATTCCTCAATAACACCAATAAGGAAGGCGATCTCCACATCCATTTGATGTAACTTCAATCCCATAAATGAAGCAAGAGGAATAAAAGACATAATCGTGGTGTGCCTAGAAACCGGTGCAAAGCTTTCATCATAATCTTCTCCTTTTTTGTAGAAGAACCCTCTAGTCATGAATCTTGACTTATATTTGTAAATGCTTCCATCAACTGCATGTTTGATCTTATATATCCACTTTGAGGTTAACACAATATTTCTTTCATGTTTTGGAACAATATCACATACATTATTCTTCATAATAGATTGGTATTCTTCCATCATTGCATCCTTCCACACTTGTTGGGTGGTTGCATCCTTGAAGTTGGAAGGTTTGGAATCAATCAACTTAATCATTAGTGTTGTATAACCAGAATACCTCTTAAGTATTTTTTATTCTCTGAAGGTTCCCTGTGGAGCTGCATGCCCTTTATTATCTTGCAAAGTAGATTTGATCCAAGTTGGTATTTTTCTAGTTTCTGGAACAACCACAAGATCCAATAGTTCACAAGGTCCTTTTGGCACTTCTTCATTATCTTCACGATGACTTGAGGATGTAGGAGGACTTATACCGTCTTCTTTGAGAACCATGTGCGCCTTGTCTTCATCATCAATATCCATGTGTTCTCTAGATTTCCAATAAGTGGCATCTTCATCAAATGTCATGTCTTTACTTACTTCAAATTGTTGATGCCCTATAACATAGATCTTATAGCCTTTTGATGACTCATTGTACACAACAAATATCACCTTCTTTTTTAATGGCTCTAACTTATTTCTCTTATCCTTAGGTACATGTATGAACACTCAAAAACCAACGATTCTTATATGCTCAAGTTGTAGTTTTTGACCAATGAATGCTTCTTCGGGAGTCTTGTCTTCCAAAATTTAATGAGGACTTTTATTTAGATGTGGACATTTTCCCTGGCTACTTCTCCCCACAAAAACATTGGAACATCTTGATCATGTATAATTTCCTTCATAGATTATTCAATAGATCTATGCTTTGTCTCAGTTTCTCCATCATGTTGAGGATTATTTGGAACTATCAACTCTCCCTTAATCCCATCTTTCTTACAGAAGGCAATGAGTTCCTTGGAGGTGTATTCTCCTCCATTATCTAATCTCAGAGTCTTGATATTATTCCTCGTCTGGTTCTCCACTTTATCTTTGAATTCTTGGAACTTTCTAAAAACTTCATCTTTTGACATCATAAGATAGATCCACGTCTTGCAATAGAAGTCATCAATAAAGGATACATAGTAGAGAGTGCCTACAAGAGATTTCATCGGAATAGGACCACACACATCGGAGTGGACTAGATCCAAAAAAAATTTTACCTATGTTCACTATTTGGAAAGGGTTTCTTGACATTATTTCCAAGAGCATATCCCTTACACACACCTTTATTATCTATTTTCAAATATAGTACACCTAAAACAATCTTCTTCAAAGATGGAAAGGCTCTATAATGAATATGAGCATATCTCCTATGCCATAGCTCACAAGGATTAATATAATTATGCATTAAAGCATGAAAAGGTTGTATCGGGAGTTTATACAACCTTCACGAGTCTGTATAACCCTAGAAGAGCTTATACTAGAGCCCTTGGCCCACACAAGGACTTTCCCATAAATGAATGCTACTCTATCTCCTCTATCTTCTAAACATGAAATTGAAACCAAACTATTTTTCAAACCTAGAACATACAGTATGTTTCTAAAGTGATCGTTTTCACCAGTTTGTAGCTCTACATATGTTGTCCCAATTCCATTAATTGCATAATTGTTGTTGTCTCGAAGCTCCACCTTTTTAGTCAATCTATTTCCATGAAACTTGTAATATTATCACTATCCCATGTCATATGTCTTAAATCTCCACTATATATTATCCATGTGTTTTTTTCATATGCTAGAGATTGTGCAAGTTGGAATAGTAGAAGTGGTCCTTATTTCCTTCAACTTTGGGTCTCTTTTAATTTTCATCAAATTCTACCATAGTAGCATGTTGCTTCCCTTTTCTCTTATAATCATTGAATCTTCCTGGACATTTCTCTTTGAAGTGACTAAATTTATTGCAATGGAAACATTGAATCTTTTACATGTCTCTCTTCCTTTGAGGATTAAGTCTTCTATCAAAATCCTTGTTCTTCTGAAATTCGAACTTCTTTCTTCCTCTAACTTTGTTGGAACGAACTGCAATATATGCTTGAGAATCTTCTTCTTTTTTAGATCTTATATTTCTTCCTCTAGACATGAGTCTTGACTCTTCTTGAGATAAAGCTACCCATAATTCTTCCAAACTTGGAGCTTCCTTCTGGCTTCTTACACGTGTTGCAAATGAATCCCAAGATAGTGGTAGTCCATTTAGCATTGAGATAACAAGTTCTTTGTCAAAGAAAATTTCATCAATAACTTGTAATTGATCTCTCATTTGATAAATCCTCACAAAGTAGGAAGCCACTATATCATTCTTTGTCATTTTGATATCACGAAGCTCATTTCTTAAACTCATGAATTGGACAATTTTGTTGATGGTATACAAATTGTTTAGGGCATCATACATCTTTGAATTGTTTAGCTTTGATATGTATGAAATTAGATGATCTTTGATGGAGTCCACAATAATGCTCATGGTTGTGATATGATATTTCTTGTACTTCTTCTTTCCTGCTTCATTTGTAGGTTCAGTCGCTTTGCCTTGCACAATTTCCAATAGATCTTCCCTTGCGAGAATTATGTCGATTCTTCTCTTCCAAGCTCTAAAGTCAGTAGCCCCTTCTAACTTGTTATCTGAATTCATAGTAGAAGCCATGGATACAACTTTATTTTAGATCTATGGTTTCTTCAAAGTGAATTAAAAATAGGGCTTCTTCAAGAGTAATTGTTGCTCTTTTCCTTCACCAAAGCAATGATACCATGTTGATTTCCCAGTATAATAGATGTAAGTACTTATTTTAGAAACTTGATAATTACTTCCAATGATGTAGATGTTTATTTTAATGTAATATTAATAAATTATACATTCATAAATTCAACCATAGAGATAATAGAGCAATACATATTACAATGCACTAAGAGACAAGAAGATTTTACCCTGGGAAAACCCACTAAGTGGGTAAAACCCAACCAACATTTTCCTTAGAGAACCAATGCAACAAGAGATACATCAAATTCAAACTATCTAGCGATATGAAAACCAAAAGATGCCCAAGATGCCAAGTTAAAGCTTCACCAAGTTACTTGGCAAGATGCCTCTTCAAGGGCTCACACTAGGTCTGCACTAGAGTCGAATTTCAGCCTCACCTAATCTCAAAATTTTGGACCTTGATCAAACTTTTACCATATAACTCTGTACCTACAATCACATGTGTGAGGGTAGAAGAGAGAACTCACATGTACGAAGAGATTCTTCCTTGAACTCAGATTCCTTTTATCCTTCAACTCAACCTTCCTTTCCTTAGTCCTCCTTCACTATTTCATATTAGAGATATACTTGAATATGACAGTGATGTGAATTGTGCTTGGAGTGGAGACAAGTGCTCTCTTTATATGCATGTTGGAGGGGGTCGAATAGGTGTCTCTTGGGCTACGCTACTTCATAACTGGGAGGCCAACTTGAGCATCTTGTGGTGTCAAAAATGCAAATTCAAATTTTCCTTTTCCCATTTAAGATAAGGTCATGAAGAACATGCCTTATAAAATTTCTTTTGAATATAAAACAAATAAATATTTTCTTTTTCTTGCAAGCATGAAGAACATGCTTCAAATAAAATTTTATTTTACAAAATATAATTCATATTTCAATATTACACGTTCAAATGAAACATTATGAAGATCGACGATAGCTACAAAATTCAACACTCCCTCTTATCTGGGGAGGTATTCACAATGACTATCCAGATGTTATATGTATACATAATCACTCTAAGGAAAAGTATAACTCATCAATAGCATCACCATCTAGGTCAACATCCTTAACCTACGTCAGCATCATCACAATCATCAAAAGGTACCACAACCCAGGTTAGCACTCCTAACCAATGGTACTCACTCAACTAGTCACCATGATCTGGTGGGTGGCTTGCGAAAATTTCAAACTTAAAATCTTATTGAAACAACTGGAATTAATTCTTCTAATTGTTAATTAATTTAACAATTTATTTGCTACAGCAAATACCAAATAAATCACACTACAACCTTCACAAATAAGATTGTGAAAAATAATAGTGTTGGAAAGTGAGAAAAATACTAGCACACGCATATAAAATTGACACACTTATTTTTGGACAAAAGTCCCCGGAAAAACCCAACTTGGGGAAATCGATGTTGAGTTTGAGGGTTTTTATTATTATGTAGCAATGAAGTTATCAAAGTATAATCTGGATGTCAAAAACTAGCAATCCTGCAGAGAAAATACTGGAAAAAATATAGTGAAGATTTTTCCTCACCCCCACAAGCAATCTAGGCCTCGACTGCAGCTCCAAATGAGTCTTCCAAATAGCCTCTGCGCAGGCCTGCATCACCAATGTGCAGTCCCCTCCATGCTCTACCAGAATTAGATGCTCCTAAAGTCTTCTAGTCTGTTGTTGCTGAGAAATTATCTCTCTTGGCCTCTGGAAAGTCTATCTGGCCTCTAGAACGGAAACTCTACTTCTCCACAACAAAATTGAATTTCCTCTTAGAGGATTCTATGCAGTCCTTGCATAGCCTCTCTGTGGCTATCCCTGCCTCTCTGCAATGTACTTCACCAGATTTGGAAAACTTCCTCTAGCTTCAATGTCCCTACCCCTCTCTATCTTTGCTTCCCTTTTTAAGCTTGAACTCTTCCGGCAACTAACTGTTGCTCTCTAGAAAATTGAACTCTCTAAGGAAATCGACCTCAAGTGTGTGTTCTCCATCTACCCATCGACGTCTTGTTCTAATATTTTGTTAGACCTCCAACGGCCAATATTAAATCTTAATCGATGGCTACGATTATTTTCCAGTCAACCTGTGTGAGTTTCTAGATGATTTGCACCTTATCTCAATTAATTTTGATTAATTAACCCCTTTTCCTAAGTTTAGACTTAGGAAATATTTAAAAATGGGCTAATAATCTAATTGAGAAACTTCTAGGTGGAAATTCCATAAAATATTAATGGGTTATGGAGAACTCATGTGTTTTAGCCTCTCCACAAAGTTTCGAGACTAAAACACCTCTGATGCTACAAAAAATAACACTCCCTCTTAGTGAGGAAGGTGTTTTAGTGTTGCACCAGTGCTACAACACCCTGTCTCGGTATCACCCTCTATCACATTGTTGATGTATGGCCACTATGACTGCCTTCCACTTCCCACCAACCATTGTGCAACTCTGAAGTTGCATTTGTGCTTCTGTTGACACTGCTATATTGTTGCCAACTTTGCATCTACATTGTAGATCCCTCTCATTTGTTGTTGTTGCAACTGCAACTACTAGAATTGAGAAGCATCCTAAATACTTAATCAGATGTATAGCTACTGCATCTATCTCCTCAGTCCTAACTATTACTAACCTTTACACTATCCCTGAAGAATCTGTGTTGTTGCTTACTCTGCGTCTGAACCACCTGCTTTGTTGTCAATGTTGCACTGCGCTCCTCAGCACCTGGTTGCTACTAGTATGCAATTGTCACTCGAGAATCTAGTTGCATCACTGACACTGATCAATCCTGCTACTCAATATTGTGGGCCCCTATAGAAAGGTAATGATCCATGAGGAGGACACCTCAATGGACCCTTCCCATAATCGCTGAACTCTAGTACTATAGCTCTAACTCGCTCCACCTCACTCCTGGAGATATATCTGCAAATATAGCAAGGCCCTCCAGTATAGAAGACAAGATATTTATCTCTACAAACGATGTCGTTTGGTCCTACTTCTCCTACTTGTCCTTCTTCTTGAGAGGACATTGAGTATTGTAGTGACCAAAATCACCACATCTGAAGCACTTACCCTTTGATGGGTCCTTCTTCTTCTTCTTCTCCCTTTGTCCCTGATTAGTACCCTTTGATGCTAGGGCCACATTCTCCTCTTCACCCTTTGGTCCCTTATTTTTGCTTCTGCTAATGGTGGTATTTAACATAGCTCACCTCAACTCCTCTTGATGTAGGTCAGACCGCATTTTGTCCCATTTAGGAAATGTGTCTCTGCCCAAGATACTTTGTAAAAACACCTGCCACTCCTCTAAGACATTATTCGGTGCCAACCGTGCAAGCGTTGTGGGTTGATCTCCCTCCCCAATGGCTGCAAGTTGATCTTGAACCTCCTAAATCCTAGTGAGGAAGGGATCTATATCATCTCCCTTCTACATCTTTATTCTCCTCAACTTCTCATGTAAGAACATCTTCATTTACTCAAAATTACTCTAATATAACTCAAAGAGATCATCCCACATTTCCTTGGTTGTCCCTTTGTTTGCCACATGTGATACTATATGATCTCAAAATCATCCAAGATCGTCTACTTCGCCTTCGTCTTTTCTTTCCTATACTCCTTCATCTGATCTGCATCCTAGGGTACTGCCACCACTTTCTCTACCTAGGTATTTAGGCCATGTTCATCAAGAAGGAAGGGCATCCTATCCTTCCAGATGACATAGTTGGAGGCTCCCTCCAACCTATCCTAATCTCGAAGCCCAGTTGTGGCCATCTCGAAACTGATCTGGAAAATCCCTCTTCCTTTGTCTGGATGCCGAATCTGCTACTCACACTCCCTTCTTGACTGAAGAACTTTGCTTGCAGCAACTGCTAACTACAACTGGGAAAGTCAGATTTCTTGGCTAGAAACCCTCTGAGAGAAATTTCCCTTTCTGTGTGTTATTTCTCCTCTACCTGACGTTGATTCTGCTACTGCAAATTGTTGCAAAACCCTTTGAGCCCAAAGAAGGAATCTTCTTAGTGAAAATATGAGTTGTTGTCTCGCCCTCTACCTTTAGGAATCATTATTCTGAATAATTTGGATTTTCTTCCACCCTACAACTGAAAATCGAACCCTTGCCCAGCAATTTGTACTTTTTGGCTAGGCATTGCATAACCCTAGAGAATTTCAGCCTAACGCTCCCTCTGAATAGTGAAATTATCTTCTTCTTCCTCTGAGCTTCCTGTTTGGAAAACTTACTCTGATACCATGTGAAATTTTCAAATCTAAAACCCTATTGCAGCAACTGGAATTAATTCTTCTAATTGTTCATTAATTTAAGAATTTGTTTTCTATGGTAAATACCGAATAAATCACACTGCAACCTTCACAAATAAAACTATGGAAAATAATAGCGTTGGAAACTGAGAAAATACTGGCACACACACATAAAATTGACACACTTATTTTTGGACAAAAGTACTTGAGAAAACCCAACATGGGAGAATCGGTGCAGCAGTTGAGGGTTTTTATTATTATGCAGCAATGAAATTATCAAGGTAAAATCTGGATGCCAAAAACTGGTAATCCTGTAGAGAAAATATTGGAAAAAATCTAGGGAGAAATTTTCCTCACCTCTACAAGCAATTCAATCCGTAACTGCAGCTCCAAGTCAATCGTCCAAATAGCCTCTGCATAGGCCTGCATCACCCTTGCATACTCCCCTCCACACTCTGCCTGAATCAGCTGCTCCCGAGGTCGTCTAGTTTGTTGTTGTTGAGAAACTATCTCTCCTAGCCTCTAGAACTGAAACTCTGCTTCTTCCAAGCATATTTGAATTGCCTCTTAGAGGATTTTGTGCCTCTCTATGGCTATATATGCCTCTCTACAATGTACTTCACCAGATCTTGAAAACTCCATGCGGCTTCACTTTCCCTGTCCCTCTCTACCTCTGCTTCCCTTCTGAAGCTTGAACTCTTTCGGAAACTAACTGTTGCTCTCTAGAAAATTGAATTGTCCAAGGAAATCGACCTCAATTGTGTGTTCTCCATCTACCTATCGACTTCTTCTTATAATCTTTTGTTGGAACTCCAACTGCCAATATTAAATCTTAATCGATGGCTAAGATTATTTCCTAGTCAATCCATGTGATTTTCTAGATGGTTTGCACCTTATCTCAATTAATTTTGATTAATTAAACCATTTTCCTAAGTTTAGACTTATGAATCCCAATATCCCTAGCAGAGCTTATACTAGAGCCCTTGTCCCAAACAAGGATTGTCCCATCAATGAAGTCTACTCCATCTCCTCTATCTTCTAAACATGAAATTGAAATCAAATTATTTTTCGAACCTTGAACATAGAGTATGTTTCTCAAAGTGAACGTTTTCACCTAATTCCAACTCAATGGTTGATGTCCCAATTCCTTTGACTGCATAGTTGTTATCTACAAGCTCCACCTTTTGAGACAATCTTCTTTCCATCAAACTTGTAAGATGATCATGCTCCCATGTCATACGTCTTGAAGCTCCATTGTTGATCAACCATATGTTGTTGTCATGTGAAAGAGATCTCCCAAATGTGAAATAGTAGAAGTAGTATTTATCTCCAAATTTTTCTCTCCTTTAACGTTCATCAAATTATGATGTGATAACATGTTGATTCCCTCTTTTCTTTCTATCATTGAATCTTTCAGGACACTGCGCTTTGAAGTGACCAAATTTATTGCAATGGAAACATTAGATCTGTGATGTATCACTAGAAGGTCGACTTGAGCATTTTATTTGAAGAACATGCTTCAAATAAAATTTATTTTACAGATATAATTCATATTTCAACATTACAAGTGCAAATGAAGAATTATGTAGATCGATCATAGCTACAGAATTCAACACTTGGCAACTCATTTTCAAGTATGCAAAATTTCTCTAAACACTCTTCTCTTCCCTTGTATATTTTTTTGTTTAATTATAGCACCTTTGGATTTTCCCCTTCCCCTATTTCCCAGTACAAAACCTCCACATTGAGTTCATGGCCCTCTCTTTACCCCTTCCATCCCTTGACCTCACCCTTTGTTTTGTGTCCCCTTCTCTTTTACCCGCCCCACCTCTCTCAAACCTCTCATTTTTTTATAAACTCTCACATTTCTGCATTACCTTCCACTCCCCACTTACCTTTCTGTAATCTTTAATCTACAATAGTTTCCAACTCTAACTCCTCTTCAACACTCTCAACATCCTTTATACAAGATGTTGATAGGTCACGAGAGCCCTTGAAGACATAGGCCTTCCCAATCCTAGAAAGAAGAGAAACTTATATCTCACCC
Organism: Pinus taeda; assembly: GCA_000404065.3. Classification (NCBI taxonomy): domain Eukaryota; kingdom Viridiplantae; phylum Streptophyta; class Pinopsida; order Pinales; family Pinaceae; genus Pinus; species Pinus taeda. Next base: position 94,892 of record APFE030896162.1, on the reverse strand, counting down.
TCACTATAAAACAAGCAAACTCAAAAAAATAAATAACAACCCTCAACCACTACACTTAAAAAAAATTATTAAAAAAAATAATATGTCGAGACATCATTGTTAATATTGAATACAAACTAATAAAACATTTAATAATTAATTATCATAAAATCAAGCCACATTATAATCCTTATATATAAATCCTCGTTCTTTTATATTTATTCCCCAAATCATATTCTCCTTATATTTGGATCCCTTGGTAAACCCCCCCCCCCATTTTTATTCTACACACCTCTTTTAATAATATTCCCCAAATTAGGGCATTACATGAGTGGCATATCATTTCAACATGTAACTTTTATAAAATATTTATTTTTCAAACTTATTATTAAGTTTTCACATTGACCTCATTTCTCTTCATTTGTTAAAAATATTGGTTCCCCTTATACCAATTTGGGCTCTAGCATTGTCGAATTACGTTTAATTAAGTTATAAGCTCACGAGTGATCCATATATTATAAACAACTTACTGCAATGCATATCATTATGTGTTATTTTATTTATTGCTAGAGTTCTTTGTAAGTATGGTTGAGAAGTGGTATATTATAAGGATTGGTTTTTGGTGTGATTTTTTTGGATTTTTTTAGTACTGGAATTATGCGGAGAAATTTGAGGTGAAATATTGATGTGTGTTATTTAAATTAGTTTTTTGATTGTATATATAGATTCAGCGTCTAGAAAACCGCTAAGGCATTTTAATTGCACAAAATTACCATCAATCTTGTGATTCCAATAAATTCATGCCCGATTTTAGAGAAATTTGAGCAGAAAAAACCCACAGTAAAAACTTCCAAAAAAACCACACTAAAAACAAAAATTATATGTGTATCTCTCCACGGTAATGACACAAAAGTTCAAACGAACCCTACCATAGAGGATTGAGATTAATCCTCAATAGATCTACGGTGTTCATCAATTAGGGTTTTTTTCATAACAGTGACTATTTTGGTTGTCATTTTATCCATTCATTCATTCATTTTCCCTCTGGATGGAGCTTCCACGCTCCACAACTAAACCTAAGAAATTCTAACCTCTGCAAGTTCTCCTTTGTCCAGTCTTCCCATGGAAAATGTTGTGCTATGAAATTTTTCAAATCTTTTATGAAGTTTTATCGGAAATAATTGCTTTTTTTTCGTTGGAAGGTTCTACATTTATAATCAATCTAACTTACAGCTCCTTAGAAGGTTCTTCAGTATTAACTTGTTTCTTTCATCACTGTGTTTTCCAGGTTTGGCAAGGTTTCTGGACCTAAGTTTTGGTCCAATTTCTAGTTTCGACCAGTGAACATAACTAGTCTGTGAGAGTTTTTAAGGTTTATATTTGCTAGGTTTATATTTGCGTTAGCAAAGTAGAATTGATACTACAACTAAAGTTTGATGGGTAATGATTGCTTTCACCATTAAAAAGTTGCTATTATTATTTTATTTTCTCAAAATTATAATACCAGGGTTGAACCCTAATCGTTTCAATATAGGAGAATTCAAATTATATTGGCAGCTTCCATAATTGGCCTTGGCTTACATTTTCAAGAGGATATCTCTTTCTAGGCTCTCTCGGAGGACAAATTATCCTTTTTAAATAGGGCACTATTATAATTAGGGTTTTCAACATTTTAACCCTAACCTTCTCTTTCTAGGCTCTCTTGGAGGACAAATTATCCTTTTTAAATAGGGCACTATTATAATTAGGGTTTTCAACATTTTAACCCTAACCTTCTCGAGCGTATAATTTATTTTTAGTTCATTCATACCCATTGAAAGTCTCATCCACTCATGTATACAGATACAGATAAGAATAGCCATGTAATTTTCTCTGCTTAACAAATATTTATACAAGGCTCTATTAAAGGTCTCATCCTCTCATGTATACAGATACAGATGAGAATAGCCATGTAATTTTCTCTGGTTAACAAATATTTATACAATGCTCTATTATTTTTCAGTTATGGTTTTAAACTTAAAGGAATATGTATGCATAAATATTTATATATTATTTATACTCATTATTTCTAGGTTTCAAGATAGGGTGTTTACAAGATTTATATTTTTTTGAAGATAAATCAGGTAAGAGAATCTTTCAAACTAGCCAGTGGTGGTTCATCTTCAGGACCAGATGAAAATTATCATAACATTTTTGGAACAAAATCACGTAAGAGAGTGGTGGTTCATCTTCAATCTTCAGGACATTTAGATAAATGGATGTAGAGCTCTAGCCATAAGGGATAACAGCCAGTTTCACTCAGGATAGGAAATAGAAAAAGTTAATGACTCAAAAGGTAGGGAAAGAAATTAAACAATTATTATTATTATTATTTTGTGGATAAATTAATGATGTAAAAAATTATAATTTAGAAAAAATAATAACCCCTTATAGCTAAATTATTTAATATAATATTAAAAAATAATTTTAAGGGTCATAAAATGGATACTATTAATAAATGATATTCTAACACGTATTAATATTTTAATCTTATTCATATAATTATTAATTAATATTAGATCGTCAACATTATAAAACTATATAATATAATCATATTGGGTAGGGTAAAAAATAAAAACGAATTTTACCAAAAAGTTAAGGGAAACTAATTAAGGAAAATAAATTACTATATAAAAAGAGGTTAAATAAATAAAAAAATTAATATATAAAAATGATAAACTCCCTCTATAACCTCATTATTCAAGAAATATTAAATAACTTCATATAATGATATAAAATAACATATAATATTAAAGATTAATTCAAAAAACATATATATACTAATTAATTAATTAAATTAACCTATAAAAAAAATTTAGGAGAAAGCGCAGGAATCCAATTTCTGTCGATACTCCAGGCATCACTTCTATTTAAATTAACAGGCCTCTTTTCGATTTCTAAGGCCTCCTTGAATTTATGATGATGAAAATGGTCAATCCTTGCAATAACCTTGGCTTCTTCAATGTAGATGTGATTATTTGTTTTTCTGCATGCTCTGCTAAAGCGGAGTAGCGAGACCTTCGATGTTTGAGGTCGGCAGCATGTTCACAATCCTTTGGTTTATGGATCAACCGGTCTCACCAATATAAGGATTTCCACAAGAACAGGGAATAAAGTAAACACCCTTTCCATCCCTGGGGTTAATCGGGTCTTTAACAGAATGAAGAGAACTTCGGATAGTGTTAAGGGGTCTAAAGGAAGAATGAATCCTATGCTTCCTCAAGATCCTAGCAATTCTATCTGTGGTCCCTTGAATAAAAGGCAGACGAACACCAGAAGACCAATCCTTGGCGTCAATTTTATTCTTATGGCCTTTCTCAGCATTTTGAAAAGCCTTAAGACCTTGAGACCTACTATAACTATTCTTATTAAAAACCTTTAGAAGTTGGGATTTCTCATCTTCAAGGTGATTTTCATCGGAAACTCGCATCGCCCGAGTGGCTAAGGTGTTGAGAACGCCTAGCTTTTGAGCAGGAAAATGATGGGAACTAACATGGAGATATTGCTTTGTGTGAGTTTTCTTTTGAAAAACCTGATGGGAAAAAGAACCATCATCTTTCTTTGAGATAAGAACATCAAGAAAAGGCAGGCTACTATCAACTTTGAATTCCATGGTGAACTTTATATGGTCAGATTGACAATTAAGATTATGGAAAAATAGCTCCAACTTCTCTTTACCATGAGACCAGACAACACAAGTGTCATCTACAAATATTTTCCAAAGTTTGGGTTGGTAAAGGGCCGAAGACAAGGCTTTGGATTCAAAATGCTCCATGAAGAGATTGGCCACAACGGGGGAATGCGGAGAACCCATAGCCACTCCGCAGGTCTGCTCGTAGAATTCACCCTCGGAACTAAAGAAAGTAGAGGTGAGACAAATCTTAACTAAAAAAGCAGTATCGGGATCAGTGATGTGATAGATAACATCAATGGCCTCATAATGGGAATATTAGTGAATAAGGAGACCACATCAAAACTCACTAGCTGATCCTCAGGGTCAAATCTAAAATCCTTTAAATCATTAACGAACGAAGAGGAATCTTTAACAAAAGATTATGTCCGGCCAACGAGGGGTTTGAGCTTATTAGCAAGAAATTTTGCTAAAAGATAAGTGGGCCCACTAATAGTACTGACAATGGGGCGAAGAGGGACCCCTTCCTTATGGATCTTGGGGAGACCATAGATCCTGGGGATAAGAGGGTTGCCTTCAATAAGCTTCTTGCTAAGGGAGCTAACAGAACTACTTGATTTTATGGCTAGAGCGACAGTCTTAGAAAACTTTTTTAGGGGGTTCTTCGCAAGATTTCTGTAGCTTCCGCTATTACAAAGGTGATCTAACATCTTTTGGTAATCCTCCTTGTTAAGAATGACAGCTGCACCCCCTTTGTCAGCTTTTAGAACAACAATGTCCTTGTTATTGTTCAAAGATTTGAGAGCTTCAAACTCTGGCTTGCTCAGGTTGCTCCTAGGGGGTTTACCCTTTCTAAGGATTACCGTGCAATCCTACCTAATAGTATCTTTAGTGGAATCGAGTAAATCTCGAATCCCGAATTCAATGTCACAAATAATATCATTCACAATAATTTTTCTAGGAGCCATAGCAAAGTTTAGACCTTTTTCTAAAAGATTAAAAACATGGGAATCAATTCAATGTCACAAATAATATCATTCACGGGAATTTTTCGAGGAGCCATAGCAAAGTTTAGACCTCTTTCTAAAAGATTAAAAACATGGGAATCAAAAGAGAAACTGGAAAAATTAACAACCTTATTGCTAGAATAAGAAGCCTTTTTAATACCAATACTATTATCTAAAGAAGAAAGATAATTATTATTAGATTCCAAGTTAATATAACGGTTTTTGTTATTGTTATTAATAAGTTCAAATTCATTATTATTATAATATTATTACTATAATTATCAAATCATTAATATTATTATATTATTAATTAAAATACATTGTTATTATTAATAATATTATTACCAATATTAAACATTTTTATTATTATATTTTTATAACTATTATTTTATTAGATTAATATTAGAGAGAAGTTAAAGGAATTAACAATGAGAAGGTTGAAGGGGCGTTGGATTATTCCTAGATTCTTTGTATATTCCTGGTTTTAAACAAATTTATAAAATTTTCTTTTTAGGTAACGCTACTCAATAGAATTAGTTGCAAATGTAAGATTATGGTTGAGCATTCTGAATATTAGGTTCTTTTCCAAAGTAAAATCCTTTACTAAAATCTTTTGTACTTGTATGTATTTTAACTTTTAATATATTATATAATATATAATATATATAATTTACATTCGTGGTGTGTGCACTTGCAATTTTGAAAGTTTTTCCTTCGATGGTGTAGTTTGAAGCCATCTCATCGCTCATGGATATTTCGGCTTCCTCCTTCCGGGTTAGATGATCCTGAAATCCCTAGATTGTTTTCTTTGCATGTGCATGGTTCTGTGTTCGAGGCAAAATTCCAGGGTCTTCTATTACTTGTTTTCAGTTTTTAAACTAGTATTTTCAGTATTTCTTTTTTTTTAAGGAAGATTTTCATACTACAAGTTTTTTATGCCTAGAAATGTATATCGCCTAAGGGTATTTTTACCCAAAACATTTGATATTTTTACATACTATGGTCATGTTGACGGTGTTGGACCCGCCAACATCTCAGGCTAGACTCATCAACATGTTAGGGGATCTCCTCGGTAAGAAGCCCCTCTTGATTTGGGGTAGCATCGGATGTGCTCTAGCCACAAAATTTGGTGGAGAGGTTGGGGCACATGAGATCTTCGATACCCAGAAAGAGTTGGGACAGATTCTAAACAAATCAAGAGATATTACAATAATTAAGATTTTTAATGGAGTCCCTAAGTCAAAACCTAGGGATAATAAAATATTAATGTGTATTAATATGAATCTGTGTTAGAGTGGTCAAAAAGACATGGATCAAGCCAGATCTACTCTTAGTTGTTGATTAGGGACTTAATCTCGGTCATTGAGATGTCAACAGAAAAAGTATAAGAGGAGGCTTGAGGGTCACTTGGAGAATACACCAGATGATCAGTGATTCTATTCTTTGGAGCAAGGTTTGCTAAGAGAGATAGAATCACTGATCCGAATTGCAGTTGAGGGGTATTGAGTACAGAGAGACAGATAGGAAGAGATAGTGTCGGGAGATCAGCAAGAGCCAGAGAGCGACGCAGTAGTAGCCAAGGCTCATGCAAGGCCACGCAAAGGCAGCGAGGAGCTACACAGTGCTTCAGAGAGGCCAGCGTTGCTGACGCAGGGCCTCCTGAGGCTGACACAGGGCCATTTAGGGTGACGCAGGGCCAGCACTAGGCAGAGAGAGGCTGACGCAGTCCAAAAAGGCAGACGCTAGGGTTTCTGGGGAAGATTGGAGCTAAGGAGCTGCCGGAAGGTTCATCCGAGGTTTCAGCCGGGACATTTGTCTCAAATTTAGAGGTACTACTACCAAGGAAATTCTCTATTGGGTAAGCCGGATTTGGCACCCAGATTGTACTCTGGGATTTCTTAATAAGAAAACCCTCAAATAGCTACAACGCTTTTCCCACATTGGGTTTTTCCGGGGACATTGGTCCAAAAATAACGGTGTCATTTGGTGTGATTGTTTATGTTTCCTTCAGTTCATGATTTGTAATATGTTGAGCATGCACTAGCGTTTATTTTCAGTATTTACATTGTAAATAACTTGTTAAGTGAACAAGTAGGTAGGAATAAATCAGTAAAGTGCATGGAGGGTTTCTAACTGGTAGACTTAGAAACTTCAATAGTGCCAACTAGACCTCAGATCGTTTGGAGTAGGAGTCTCAACTGTAGGTAGTAAAGCAATGCCTTGATTGTGATAGCGTGTAGAGGTAAGCAAGATATATTTGTCGGAAGCAAGTGTGTGACCTTGCGTCAATTCAAGAGAGATGCATGGGGAGGTTCTAACACACAATAAGGAAAATGAAGTGTTTCCCTTGAAATCCTGTAATAGTATGAAACCTGAAAGGAACACACGAGCAGAATGACATCATGGGTTGGAAGCAGAATAGTCCACAATCTAGGTAACGGGTTAATCAAAAAACACAATTCCAACAAGACTCATACAATCATATACAAAGTAGTTCATACATGAATGCATAAGTTAAACAACATACATTGTTAAAGCAACCATAATAATCCAACTACAATAACAACATATGCATAAAAACGTGTTGGCTTTGTTATATTATATAAAGTGAGAGTTCCATCCATACATACAACCATGAAAACCACTAGCCCCAATAGTGGAATATTACAGTCAACACTGCCTACTCCTCCAAAGACACTGCCCACTCCTCCAAAGAGATGTACTTGCTTTGCACTATGAAGAAGCCAAGGCTCATCACAATACTCTCTAAACCCTCTCTAGGCAATGCCTAGCAAAATCTTGGCTCCCAAAAGCCCATTCTATGAGTTATGAGGTTTTGTATATATCAAAGGGAAGGGTGACCCTTGATATTCCCCTTTGTGACTCTTGGACTACCCTCATGACTCTTCAACTTCATTACATATAACTCTTTACATTACATATGATTTGTTGTATTCCACTAATGACACTTGGAATCCCAATTTACATTACATTTGATTACAACAACAGACCCGACTCATACTAGTGAGATGGCCGAGACAACTCATAACACAATTCGACATGACATTGTTGACATGCACTGGCTAACTGTGGTGTCCATGTCAAGCTGTTATATTTTTAAGTGATGGATGTGTCCTTGGATGTACTTTGTCTTCACCTCTCCATAGTTTGGTGTTGTGGGGTCTTTAATGGTCTTGATCTTTGCAAGATGGTTCCACGCATGTGTTTCTTTCACTTGTTGCTTGATGTGCTTCGTCCGTTCATCTCGCTGCAGGTACGTCTTCTAGCATGTGCGCTCCTTCTTCATCTCGTTCGTCGTTTCGCCATGATTCATCAGTGTACTTGTTTCTGCAATTCACTCATGACAGGATGATATCAAATCCAAAAATTTCCTATTCTAGCATGATGCATTGTTCTCGTGTTCTGGGTGACCAGGTGGGAGGAAAACTCATTGAGACAGCATAGAGCACAGCTCAGGCCGGAACGAGGCATTCTGAGGGGACAACCTGCACCACCAGGAAAAACTGTGCAGTGATCACTGGGAGGCAGAATTGTGAAGTGAAAGTTACCAATGTCAGTTACAAGATGAGACCTTGAGGGGGGCAGCTTCTATGTAGTTTCCAGAAAGAGGACAGAGCAGGGCTACAGAGGGACTGCTAGGATTTTTGTGTAGTTTCCAAAGGGAAGATAGAGCAAGGTTGCTATGAATTTCTGTGCAGTTTTTGAAGGGAAGATAGAACAAGCCTGCAGAGGCACTATTGGTCAATTCTTCACAGTTCCTGGGAGGAAGACAAGGCAGAGTGTAGGGGAACTGTTGCGCAATTTTCAAGAGGAAGACAAGATAGGCCACAGGGATACCAGTTGGGAATTTTGTGTAGTTTCCCGAGGCAGTGCAGAGCAAGCCAGCAAGTGACCTACCAGACAAGATTGCGTAATTTCTGGAGACAATGTAGAGCAAGGCAGTAGAGGCCTTATTGATCATGACTGGGCAATTTCTAAAGTCAATGTGGGTCATGCAACAGGGGGATTAGCTGGGAATGTATGCATAGTTTTGGAGAGAAGTGCAGCCCCGTGTCTCAGTGCAGTGTAGGTTTCCGTCAATTCGAGGTTTAATAACTGATCTTACAGGAGTGTAGTTTGGATAAGGCTTGGAGGAAAATTCTGCACAGTTCTGGAAGGAAAACGGGTTGCTCACTTCCAGGATTGTGCATTGCGGTTGGCTCGGAGGACAATCAAGAACTACGCAATTCTAGGCAGCAGAGCAGCACCACTGAGGCCTGAGACTACCCAGGGCAGCTCAGTCGGGGTCCGGGGAAGTGGAGTTGTTTTGTCGAGAGATTTTCAGGAAAATGGCTAAAAGTGAGAGGCAAGTGAACTTGTGATGATTCGACATTCTGATCACACACTTAGCATACTTTGACAACATGACAACACTAACCATCAGGACAACATAGCAAAGCATGACCCTTTGTGGGATTGTCTAGAGGTGAAAGCGACAAGTGCGACACTTGGGATAGATCTTTGGACGATCGTGACGACACTTGTGCGACAATGCTAATACAACCCAAACACAAAGACAAACCTTTGAAATCACTAGAACCAAATCGCAAGCATGGCATAGCAATCAACATGTCAAAAGACGACAGCTAATCCAACAAGTGAAAGGAAGCAAGACATGTAGAGGATACACATGGAATGACTTTTAGTGCTTGCAAACATGCATGTTATTGAAGACATAATGATATGACAATGACAAATATTACTTCAAGCTACACTAAGAAATGTACTTCAAAAGATGTACTTTATTTACCAAACTTACCCTTTAGATGGTTATGCATCTGATGGAGTTTGTATGCGATCCCAATCTTTTATCATAACTCAATTTCTTGGTCTTTATCCTCAACTCCTTGAGAATCATCTAGCATGTCATATTTCCAAGTGGTCACTAAGAGATAGATCTACACAGTTTCAGTGGCTAGTGACTAATGCCGAAACGAGACCCTGGGAGGCCCATCTAGGCAGTTTCTGAATGCAAGGAATATTGGACAACTAGGACAACATTGTAGTTTTGATATGCAAGGCACTACTGCGGGATGGGGTCCTTGACGGACACCTCTGCACAATTTCTGAACGCAGGGCAGCCTGGGCAGCTGAGGGACAACACTTGCACTTTCTGAATGTAAGGCACTATTGCGAGATGGGGTCCCGGGAGGACACATCAATGCAGTTTTAGATTTTAAGATAGACTGGGCAGCTTAGGGACAACACTGCACAATTTCAGGAGACAGTGGGTTTCGGTTGAGGGAAGGACATTGGAGAAAACAACTACGCAATTTTGGATGTCAAGGGAGCTTGGGGTCTCTACACATTGCGCTATTCTAGCAGGCAAGGGTAAAAGATTGAGGGTTGCAAAAGCAAAGTGTGCAGTTCTAGAAATCTAGATGAGGCTAGGTTGCTCAGGAAACTAGCTAAGTGTGAGATCAATGAAACTGGTGTAAACAGTGATAGGACTTAACTATGATCATGCACGAACACTTAGTGGTACAACATAGACCATCTAGGACATATAAAACATACTATGCTTGATGCAACAATCTTCGTGACAAAAGTGAATGATGTAAGTGTGAAACATGCCTATGTGATGAGAACAACACATATGCACAAATATTTCCCCTTGAATCAGAACAAAAATTCCCTTTACATGACAAACGGTAATCTCGATGCCCAAAGATGACACACATTGCATAAATATGAGAACGTGAACAACTCTTAAGATCAAGGGGGGAGCTTGAGATCATCAGCTTACCAATAAGTGACCAAGGAACAATCGATCACAGGATCCACAGTAGGCTCCGAAATTTGCATACGAGCCAAAATTTTGGAGGGTGGTTATAGCTGCTACAACAAGTCCCTTTTGACCTCATTGCTATTGTAGTAGAATATTTACTATATTTGAAAATTGTGCTTGATTTTTCAATTACATGACTATTTGTTCTTTTTATATATTCATATACTTTTGATGTTGTTCTAGTAAATTGAATAATTAACTATTCTTCGATTGGTAGTGTATTTGTAGTTAAATCTTTACATCTAGTAAATTATTTTTCAAAGAAACAGTATAGGTCTATTTATTCTCCATTTCTATTTCATATTATATTTCTTAGGTTTGATTATTTAATAGAACAGTGCGTTATTTTCCTTCACTTGACCATCTTTAGGAATGAATGCATCTCTAAATATAAATACCTAAAAAAATTGTAGGTTTACACTATTACAAGTGTTTATATATATATATTATTATATATATATATATATATATATATATATATATATATATCCTAAAAACTTTGATGTAGGTTTACACTATTACAGATGTGTGGTGTGTGCGTGTCTGTATTCTCATCATATGTTGCATGAGTTTTTCCTTCGGTGATGATTTCTCCTAAGTTTAAATGTTGATGGTCTTACAGTATTATTTAAACTACACTATTATAGTGTATAATTATTGTTCACTAGGTTTTACACTATTTAGTTTTATTAAACTTACATAATTCTTATAACTATAATGCAAATAAAATGTTTAAGAATCTAATCAAACCAAAATCTATTCAATAATATATCAAGTGTTTTTTTTGTACATAATCACAGTCTAAATCTTGAAAAACATGCATTCATTGTATATAATTCTAAGGAATAATTCTTTTCACAAATCATTGAAGCTTTTTGCACTAAACAATTCAAATACAAATATATAAACATGTCTACTATTATGCTATTGTACATATATACAAGTGTCAACCTCCATACTATTTCATTTTCTTGAATATTATAAAAATTCAAGGTACTAACTTGAAATTGAGTCTGGAAATTAAAAACGGAGCTATCCAACTCATCCCAACCTTATACACTTTTTCACCAAAAAATTCCCCACAAACACAGGTCTACGAGTTCTTTTATGTCGCTATTATTTTGTCATCTTCTTGTTCTTACCAGTTCAACCCTGCGTGACTCCTTTTCCAATGATAAAAAAAAAATACATTACCCACCTACCAACTCAATTGTAGTTGGTAACTACATCCACCTCACCCAATAGGTGCCATGTAGTTACTAGCTCATTTATGAGCTCTACTTCCCAGTCTCAAAAACAATGTCCTATCTTTAAGGGAAGTTATGGATCAATCATTTTCATAATCATAAATAGTCTAATCATTTAGAGTAGATGTCTAGTACTTAATGAATAGGGTAATCAATGTCCAATCATTAACTTGCAGCTTTATCTCTTTTAGCCAAGTGTAGCTTCAACATCATTTCCAAATTATTTTAGTTTATTAACAGCGTAACAATTACAAATTCACATTTAATATTTATCAATAATAAAATAATAATAAACTAATTTCCAAATAGGTTCTCAAAATAAAAGCAACATTCACACTTAACCATGTACAAATTTACATTAAAAACTCCAAGTAGATATCACATAAAATAAAGAACACATAACTCAATTATTGGGACCTTTAGAGCAACATCCCTATCAAAAGTTTCAAAATGAGTATCTTCTCCTTAAATGTTAGGGGATTGGCCTATCCTTCCAAAAATATGGCTATAAAAACTTTGATAGAACTTCATTCCCCTCACATCATCTTCTTACAAGAAACTATGATAGAGGAAACAAAAGTGGCACATTTATTAAAATCCTTCTCCTTTCTTGGTCTTTCCATGTTTTGGAAGCTTGTGGAAAATCAAGATAGTTTATCACAAATGGAGGATAAACATGTTTCTTTGCATTTGAGCTCAAGCTTCTAATGGCAGAAGTGTCCTCAGACACATAATTTTATTAATCAGAAAAAAAAAAAAAAAAAAAAAAAAAAAAAAAAAAAAAAATAATAAATAAATTAAATAATAAAATAAATAAATAAAATAAATAAATAAATAAATAATAAATAAAAAATAAATAAAATTTACATATTTGATTTTGCAAGAGTTTACACCCGAACAACCAAACACTCTTGCAATGAGCTATTTATAATCTCCATGTCCTAACTACCTCTAATTATAGATCACTTATTAGGTTACAAGTGTCCATTTACATTAAATGCTATTCAAACCAACTAGCTAACTAATCTCCTAAAATAAAGCCTAAGATACGACACATTTGGAGAGCCATATCTTGTTACAACAATATACTAATTTCTAATTGTCTCCATTAATTAATTAACCATTCTAGAAAATAATTATTAATTTAATTTCTTAAATTAAAAATTATTTATTTCAATTTATAACCTATGATAATAAATTATTTTTGGATCATCTAACATTCCCCCTATGATCCAAAGATACATTACAACATATACCAAGTTCATCCCTGAACTTAGTAAATTTTATTCTGCCAAGCGGTTTCGTGAAAATGTCGGAGATCTAATCTTCGGAAGGACAATAAACTGGCTTGAGGACATCTTTGGCAATGAGAGATCTGATATGATGATACTTGATGTCCACATGCTTTGCCTTTGAATGAAAAACTGGGTTCTTGGCAAGTTTGATGGTTGACTGGTTGTCGATGAATAATGATGTAGCTTCTGCCTGAGAAATGCCCAAATCCTGCAAAATTCGGCGCAACCAAACAATTTCACATGCTGCTTCCCATGCTGAAATGTACTCTGCTTCTGCTAAAGAAGTGGCCACTGTAGCTTGTTTCTTACAACTCAAAGATATTGCTGCTGACCCCATATTCATTAAATAACCTGATGTTGATGCTCGATCATCAATACTCCCAGCAAAGTCGGCATCGGAATATCCACCAAGTACAAAAATTTTAGTCTTTGTGTAAAGAAGACCAAAATATTTTGTTCCTTGGATATATCGAAGAACTCTTTTGGCTACATTCCAGTGGCTGTCTCATGGTTCCTACATAAAACGTGAAAGAATATTGACTGCATAAGATAGATCAAGACGAGTATTTGTCAAATAAATCAAGCTGCCAATCAATTGTCTGTAAGTTGTACTATCCACCTTTCCCCCCCTTCAAATTTTGAAAGTTTCAAGCTTTGCTCCATGGGGGTGACAACGGGCTTACAATCCTGCATGCCAAATCTCTGAAGAACTTCTGCTGCATACTTACTCTAAGAAATGAAAATATGATGTGGACGTTGGAAGACTTCAACTCCAAGATAGTAGTGAAGTAATCCCAAATCTGTCATCTTAAAACCTGCATGTAACTCCTTTTTCACCTGTGCAATATGATCATCATGGTTGCTAGTAATGATCAAATCATCTACATACATAACAAAAATGACCAAATATTTTCCCTGTTGTCGCACATACAAAGTATCATCAGATTCACTTCGTTGAAAACCAACCTTTCTTAAGGTATTCATCCATCTTTGCATACCAAGCTCGGGGAGCTTGTTTTAATCCATATAAAGCCTTGATCAATTTGCAGACTTTATGTTCTTGTCCTTCAATTTCAAAACCTGGTGATTGGGTCATATACACTTCCTCCTGTAAATCCCCGTTGAGAAAAGCACTTTTCACATCCATTTGATGAAATTTCCATCCTTTCTGAGCGGCCAATGCAAGTGTTAACCGGATGGTGTTCCATTTAGCTGTAGGAGCAAAAGTTTCCTCATAATCAATGCCTTCCTGCTGTGCAAAACCTTGTGCGACAAGTCTTGCTTTATACTTTTCAAGTTCTCCCTTTTGATTATACTTAATTCTGTAAACCCATTGGCATCCTATGGGTTTAACATTTGATGGACAATCAACAAGTTTCCAAGTGTTGTTATCAATTACTGCTTGATATTCTTCAACCATAGCTTGTTGCCATTCTTTATGTTTTACTGCTTCTTTATATGTGGAAGGTTCAGTAAAATCATTTGCTATCAAGGCAAAATTGCCTTCACTTCTATGTGCCCATCTGGTGCCAGTTTTATTCTGCTCATCAGGCTTTCCATCTTTCAAAAGTTGAACTGCCCATTTTGGTAGTTGGTGCTCACTTGTTTGCACTTCTGTAAAGTCTCCATCATTGTAAAGAGGATTAATATAAACTAATGTTCTTCGTTCAGGTGAAGAGTCTGGAGAATCACTATCAGAAGAACTGCTACTGCTTGGAGATGCGGATGAACTACTAGAAGACCCAGATGATGTTGTTGATGTAGATGGATTGGATGATTCATCTTCAGAGGAAGGAAAATCAAGTTCATGCCAATTTGGTGAAGTTGGTTGACTTTGCATTTTTCCATATCTTTTACTTCCCTTAGTTTCTAACATGTTAAGAAGATTTTCGATTTCTTCAGCACTTTTACTCTTAATTTCATCAAAAATGACATCCCTGCTCACAATGAATTTTCCATTGGTCAAAAGACGATACCCTTTCTTCTCATTAGAATAGCCAATCATTGTGCATTTTAAACTTCTTGAGTCAAGCTTAGTTCGTTTTTCTTTCGGAACTAAGGCATAACACACTGACCCAAAAACTCTAAGATGTTTAACTCGAGGTTTGAAACCAAACCAAGCCTCATAAGGTGTGATTTCGTCTAAAGAAGCAGTTGAAGATCTGTTTCTTAAGTAGACAGCTGTATGTATTGCTTCTACCCAATATGTTGGACTTAACCTCTTAAAAGTTAACATGGATCTTGCCATTCCTAACAAGGTGTGATTCATTCTTTCGACTACTCCATTTTGCTGTGGAGTGTAAACATTAGTAAGATGTCGACTTATGCCATTTTCACTGCAATAAGTTTTGAATTCATTTGAAGTGAATTCTCCCCCATTATCCGTCCTGAGAGTACCTATCTTTTCTTTGACTTCATTTTCAACAAGTTGGTGAAAAATTTTAAACTTATCAAATTCTTTTGACTTGTTCTTCAAAAATTAAACCCAAGTCATTCTACTAAAATCATCAATGAATAGTAAGAAATATTTGCAACCACCAAATGAAATTTGTAGTGGTCCACAAACATCACTGTGAACTAGTTGTAGCTGCCTGTTTGCACGCCATGAACTTGTTGGAAAACTTTCTCGACTTTGTTTTCCATAGATGCAAGCTTCACATTTTGCATTTTCCCTTTTGAAAGTTGGAAGTCCTTTAACCATTCCTTGTTTCTGCAATTGAGAAAGACTCTCAAAATTCAAATGTCCATATCTTACATGCCATAGTCTTACAGGTGAAATACCTGTAGTCACTACCCCTGCAAAATCAGAATGCCTTGGAATAATTGTCCATTTTATCCGTAATAGTTTTCCATCTTCATATCCTGTCATGACTATTTTCAAGTTTTGTTTGACTGAATTAATCTTGACTAACCATCTTCCATAATCACCTGATGTCCTGCTTGTTGAATCGTGACTAAAGAGAGCAAATTTTTATTAAATGTTGGTACATACCATACATTGGAAATCATTTTCTCTCCAATGCCAGGGAGAAAACTTTAACTACTCCTTTTCCATAAGGAGTATGTTTTGTATCATCAGCAATAAAAATGGAATTAAGTTGGCAATCTTGAAAATTCCAGAAAAAATCACGTCGACAAGTCATGTGTTGAGTTGCCCTGGAATCCAAGATCCAGGCATCTTCATAGTCACTTCTAAGATGGGATGAAAGTTGTGATGTTGGCGAGGAAGTAAAAACATATTCTGAGTTATCATCATCTTGATCATTTGCAAATTGCGTTGAATGCTGTTGAAACTTGGGAATTTTATTAAGTGAAGTTCGACAATCTTCAGCATAATGGCCAACTTTGTTACATCTTCGACACACAATTTGACTTAAGTCTCTTCCTCTTCCTGAAGATTGTCCTTTGCCTCTGATTTGACTTCGATGTTGAGATTGTCCTCTACCTTGATTATTATTTACTTGTCCTTGAAAAATACCTCTTCCTTGGTTATTTCCTCTACCTTGAAAATTACTCCTTCCTGAGCTGTTGCCTCTGTTAAAGTTGTTTCCTCTACTTTGGCTTCGACCTCGACTTTGTGCTGCTTGATTCTGATTCCCTCGGCCTCTGCATCGAGAACTATCTGCTGATGATTTACTAGTGCTGGCCTCTGTGAGAAAAACATCTTCACCAACTTTCTTCTTCTTCCCAAAAGTTTTATCATGTTGAGTCAACATTTCAGAGAGTTCATCAAACTTTAGTTTCTCGAATTTCCCAGTTACTTGTACAGTTCCAAAAAATGCGTGTAGGAAGAAGGAAGTCCAGCAATTACAATTTTGACCATAAAGCTATCATCAATTGCGGGAAAACCAACATTAATAATTTCCTACCTAATATTCTTAAGTCTTGAGATATATTCAAGAACATCACCGCCTTCAGTTAATTTTTGTTGTAACAATTTTAATTTTAGATCAACTTTCTTTGATTTAGGCTGAGTATCAAAGAGGTCTTTAAAAGTTTTCAAAGCAGACCATGCATCTGTAGCATTTTCTATATGGACATACATTTCATCATTCACGGAAGATTTAATAAGAGCTAAGGCTTTAGCATTCTTGATTTCCCATTTTGCTAGTGCAGCTGCATCTGTGGGTTTATTCGACTTAACATCTCCATCACATATACCCTGCCATAATTCATTGTAAATGAGAGTGCTTTCGATGAGTCGATGCCATGTTTTATAAGATTTTGTGCCCTCAAGTTTGTCGGAATCAGAAAACAAATTAATTAACTTAGACATTGTAGTATTAAGACTTCACACCACGAATCAGGCTCCAAAAAAAAATCAAGATGCGCAGCACAACAGCAACACACGACGCAAAAAACGAACTATCTGGGCTTCGCCTTGACCCTTGAATGGTCGTCAAAATAGAAGAAAATTGACTGAGCTTTGCACTTGGCTCTAGTCAATTTCTCAAATTTTTACAAGGCAACTTTCAAAATTTGACTTTTACAATGGTGCTTTTGCACAATCTAGTAAAAAAAAGTTACCCCCCCTTAAAGTAAAATTACTTTGAGTTACAATGCCACACTTATCTCTCCAAAAAAAAAATTACAAATAAAATCTCCTTATTACTCCAAAAAATTTACTGCCCTAAACATTTACAAATAACTCCTCACTCCTTATTTCTCCAAAAATATTATTTTACAAATAATAAAAAAATCTTTATCCCTCCAAATTACAAATTACAAAATAAAAAAACCTTATTGCTCCAAATTACAAACTATAAAAAACTTATTTCTCCCCAAAATTTACCAATTTGATTACACCAAAAAGTAGGAAAGAAGACGTTTTGGAGGAGTCATTACTTTGGAGGATTTATCTAATTTTGAAAAAATATTGCCTGGGACTGGCAAATACACTTCTCCAGCGCAAACGTTTATTTCAAAGGATGAAGTGACTTTAGCAAAGCCAAGAGTTCTAGGAAGCGAAACTGCTTTCAATGCAGGCTTCTACAGCAGGGCAAACTCTGAAATTGCATGCAGGTTTCGGCTTCTGCTGAGGCTAACAACGATGAGCAATAATCAACTGTTATGCTCTTCTCAGGAAACCCCAACATCGTCTGGCACTCCGTATCTGTTTGTCACTGTGGATGGGCAGACAACAGCTTCAAAAACATACGAATACGTCTTAGTGGGCGGAGAAACAGTCGACTTTTCTCTCTCAACAACGCTTTCTGCTAAACATTCAGTTTTAGTGATATTTCGTGGACAAACGAATATTTCTTGTGGGTAGCAGCGAATTATGGGTTGGATGGAACGTGCAGCTGGCTCACCTCAATTTGTGTTTGTGTGATCACCTTCTCTAAAAAGAAACACAGCAATTTAGGCCTTATATCAATAAGTATATGGGAAAATGTCATCATGTTCTTCTTATGACATCCGCCAAAAAGCAAAGCATGGTAACTCCTTTTTTTTGTTGTGTCTCACAGAATTGCCACCACTTCATCCACGCTTTAGAACACTCTCCCTCATTACGTTTATGTGAGACTGAAGTCCTTTAAATTTGAAATAGAGAAATAATCTTGTTTAGCTGCAATCAAGACGATTCCTCTGAAGTCTCTAGAAATAATCTCGTTCCTCGAATATGGCGCTAGAAAATGGTACCTGTATGAATTCTATAGATGCAATGGATAACGGTGGTGGGAGGCAACTGGAGGAGAAGGGTGAGCACAAGTGTTTCTCACTGCAAAAATTCAAGCTCTACGAGAGGCAGTAGTAATATAAATCGTAGTCCAGATAGATTCAAAAATAAAACAGTGGCTTATCCCATGAACAATCTAGACAGAACCAATAATAAAACAACGAGTATTGTATTTCTCTAAATCTTTTAGGCTTTTTAGATGAAATGGTGGTAATGATGAATGAGAATATGTGGAAGGTGAGGAATATGATGGCTTAGCTTCCAGAATAGCCAAGCACAGCCTCAGCCTCTCAAATATTAGATATTTAGCTCGCTCCACACAGCAAGTTTGATAATAATTTAAAAAATGATTTTCAGATTTAAAAATCTAATAAAAAAATTCTCTTTTGAACAAAAACTTGACAAATTTCATACCAATTATCTGTTGAACAATTCAATGGAGTTTTCCAAAATCTTGGAGAGCTCGAATGTCGTCTTTACATCCACTGCAGCATTACTGGAGCTTTGATACCACAACAATGGCAGAAGTGTCCTCAGACACGTAATTTTATTAATTAGAAAAAAACAATTACATAAATGATTTTGCAAGAGTTTACACCCGAACAACCAAACACTCTTGCAATGAGCTATTTATAAGCTCCATGCCCTAAGTACCTCTAATTATGGATCACTTATTAAATAACAAGTGTCCATTTACAATAAATGCTATAAAAGCCAACTAGCTAACAAATCTCCTGAAATAGAGCCTAAGATATGACACATTTGGAGATTCATATCTAGTTACAACAATATTCTAATTCTAAAAGTCTCCATTAAATAATTAAACATTCTAGAATAATAATTATTAATTTAATATCTTAAATTAATAATTATTTTATTCTAATTTTATAACCTATGATAAAATTTATTTTTGGATCATCTAACATCTAATGCATTAGTGATTATAGCATAAAGTTGGAGAGGGTGCAATGGTAAGGATTTTACTATTATATTTGAATTTTATCCTAGTAAAAACATTGGACCTATTTGGGCCTCAATAGGTACTAAAACTAAATACATGTTACAAAAAAGAAAATAAGTTGCGATGTTAAAACATTAGTCAATTGATAATTTTTTTTTAATTCAAATAGATTGTGTTGAGAAGGACTGACTTAAACATTAAGGGTGAATTAATTCCCTAGGTAATGTGTAATAACCTATAATATTGCTAGTTATATGGTAGAAATAAATGCACTACACATATTACAGTTGTATATCATCAATAGACATTATGGGAATCAACATAACAATCAACAAATAAGTATTGTAGAAAACTAAGGAGTTCTTCTAGAAGTGTGGAGAAGAGATAATAGTGCACAAGTTCTACAACATAAAACAAGTAATCCTTCCTTTAATTATTGATGCAGTTGGGATATAGAAGGCACATAAGTAACTTATGTTATGCTAGTAATGAAATGAAAATTGGAAAAAGTAACTTCTGGAGGAATATGAAAGGTAACATATGAAGGGAATAGAAACAATCATAAATGGTGTAAATTGAATGAACATTAGTACCAAACCAATAACAGTGAGGTGATAAAAAAGCTTAAGAACAACAATATTAACTATCTCAATTTTTACCAGAAAAAACTATATATCATAGTACTCACAATTGGCACCCATTGCAAATTAACACATAACTTATGCAGTGAGAGACAAGTTAAGCAGATGCCGAAAAGGCATACATATACGCTTTATGAAATAGGTCCTCCTGAATTAAATAGTTAAGACCCAAACATTACAAAGAAAATTCCATTATAATGAACTTGAGGGTTATACATTTAAGGAGGAGAATTCTCATATAGGAATTCTCTCAACCCTAGGATTATCTTGAAGAGGAAAAGTAAAGTTGGGGTTGTTGTAAACCTCCAAATTTCCATCAGCCAACATAAATTATTTCAACCCAGAAAGCAGGGAGTATTATAAACCCCAATTTTGAATAAATCAAGATATATGGAAACCCCAACAGTGGAATTTTCTACCGACTTATACCAAACATAATCGATGAAGAGGAACATTAGACACAATCTCTTTGTCTTTCTATGCCTAGAATGAACTGAAAGCGGACCATGATCAACTAAATACCTAGAAAATAAAGGAGAGTAGAAAAAAATAAATAAACCAGTTACAAGCACCATATTCATGATTTTGACTAATATAGTAGAAGAAAAGGTAATATGTTTACCTGGTTGGGACTAGAAACCCAAAACTGTAATGGTTCTCACCCACCAAACTTGTAGATTTATAAAAAGACACAAAGGAGCTCATATTTTGAATAGAGTAAAAATACGTTAGGGTACCAAACATAGGAACCCATAATGTAATACAAAGCCTCATCCACATTACCGTGTGGAATAGCATTACAAGAGTTCCTATTAAGAGCCAACAATAGAGTATCGATCCTTTTGCAAAACCCTAGCCATAATTCAACAATCCATTTATTAACGCTAAAATCAATAGAATAATTAGGTACATGTAGTAGAAAAAAATATATATATCTTGCAAGAGAAAGGAGAAAGTTGAAAATTGCATACCTGTGGGTAAGTGTTGATCTAGAGGAAGAAAAAATCCTCAGGGGCATGGCCTCAAAAATGTTCATGGAGAATTGAATGTAGAATTTGGTAAAGAAAGGAATACCTCGAGCATTAATGGAATAGAGAGATGGAATATTAAAAAAATATCGCCTATGTGACAAGACACACATGCAAGTCACCATGTCTAATCAAAATGACCAAAACCCTCAACTCACTATAAGCCATATAGGAGCCAAGCTCAGTCAAGTGGTTCTAGAAGGAGGTTGCAGAGCCATGCAACAAGAGAGGCATTGAGAAAATCATCGATTGATCAACCACACATGGATTTGAGAAGTTAGGGTTTGAGAAGAAAGTCTTGACCCTTTATCCTCCATAAGTAATCACGACCATGGAAGAGGTGATCAGTGAGCACTTGCACTCATATGAATCCTATATCCATGGAAAGTGTAGAGTGGGCCTCTCAAAACCCAAGGTGGACTGCGATGGTTGGTAATAAAAGACATGAATGAAGATTGTATCATCATAATTATTATGGTTAGGATGCCCAAAGTTGTTTAATGGGGTCAAGAATATTACTCTTCATACATCCTTGGTAGAATGACCCCCAAACACATAATTTATAATCAAATATGCATTATATCATGGCGATATGATTAACATAGACATTAGAATAATAGTATACAATGTTACCAAACTTTAAAAGAGGTGTGACCATTTAGATATGAACATAAGGTTAGAGCCAAAGATGATAATGTCACTTCATTTAAATAAGAAAATGTAGGACTGTAATGTGAACAAAATACATTCATTTATCTATAGATAAAAAAATGTCATTAGGATTGAGTTCATAGAGACATGATAGAAGGAATGAAGCTTCAAGGCTTCATAGATACGGATTGGTTAAGTATTCAATCATATCAAAAGAGAACTTTAGGTTGAGTCTTCGGTATTGGTTCAACAACATTTTCTTTATAGAGAAGGAAACAAATATAGTTGCACTCATTTTAGCAAAAGTAGAGCACACAGTTGCTAGTCAAGAAACTTGTGAAGCTATCTGGATGAAGAAGATTCTTGTTGGGTTATTTGGTTAGATGATTGATCCCACCATGATTTACTATGACAATTGGAGTTGTATCAAAATCTCTAAAAATATAGTTTTTCATAATCGATCTAAGCATATCGACAACTGATATCACCATCTATGAGATTGTGTGTGAAGATAGATCATGTTGTTGGAATACATTCCTACAGAGGAGCAGGATGTAGATATTTTGAAAAAGGAATTGTTAAGAGGAAAATTAGAATTCCAGAGAGACAAGATTGGGGTATCTAATAATCCATTTCTTATTGAGAGAGAGTGTTGAAAATGGCAACAAGAAAATCATGATTTCATTTTCCCTTGAATTAAATTAGGAGAAAATTGTAATTCCACATCAAAAGACGACAATAATGAGTTAACTAAGTTAGTTTCACTAAGTTGGCTCAATTAATTTTATTTTAGGGTCTAACTTGAGTCATGTAGAGTGGTTCATAAATCTTAGGATCCTAAGGTGAGTTTAATTTGAGTTGTAATAGTTTAATTCAGTTAAATTGAGTTAATGTCAGCTAAACTAGTTCCACGTTTTGGAGGAGCTAGTAGGAGGTCTCACAGTGGGGTGTAGCTTTAATGTTCAACCAGTTAACTAATAAATGAACCATAATTAACTCATGCATGCATGAAATTCGAGCTACCTAGTTGAGATTGGAGTTCAAGGGAAGTGTACTATCAGTTGTATAATTTTCCGAGTTGTACAAGTGGTGTATGCAGTTAGAGAATGGCATAGAGGGATTGTGCAGTTCTAATTAGTAATTTGCCTAATTAATAGTAGTCTAGTTCCCAAGCAGACAACAAATGGAAATAGGAGCTTGGAAGGCAGAATAATTGGCTAAGTATTGGCTAGAGTCAGCTTGTGAGGCAGAGAGATAGATTATACTTGTGCGTAGATTGTTCAGCTTCAACAATCATTATATTTCTTACCTATTTTTTCACTAATGCAATACAGATAGGAAGGAGTTTTGAGTAGCTTATTTCCCCTTAGATAAATCCCTAAGAATATATGATCAAATATGTTCTCATGTTTACGTTTTGGTTTCTCGATCGATTAATTGTTTCCACTGATGAGTAGAGTAGATTCAAGCCTTTTGTTTTAGAAAATTACATAAGAAATTTGAATCTACAATGAATTTATATGTTTTTCAAAGGTCCACATTTATTGTTTTAAAAAGGTGAGGGGTCGTTATTTGGAAGGATCCAAGTATTTTATGAAATGAAAAGGTCCCCATGAAAAAAGGCATGAAATTAAAAGGTTCCCATTGCGAAATGAAAAAGAAATTTTTTATGAAAATCAATACAGCCTTTTGAAAAGGAGGAAGATATTTTTGAAAAGGTGTTTTCTTAATGATTTTTTTGTTTGTTCCTTATTTCATTTTAAAATGATAATGTAAAAATAAAAAAGGCTTCCTTTCTTTAAGGGGTGATTCAAATTCCTTTAGAAAGGAGTATTAAAAAAAACTATTATACAAGGTTTAGAGAAGGGAATTTGAAAGGGTGATTCTTGGTTTGAAGCACTTTTGATTAAGTTCTTTTCAAAAAAGGGGGGTTTGTAAAAAGAAAAAGAAGTCCATGGTTCCATATTAAAAAATGGTTTCCTCCAACAGTTTTCCACAAACCCTAATGTCGCTTCACAAAAATTATGAGTTTTTTTCTTTAAGAATAAAGACATTTTTGCAAGCCCGTGATTGGTTGGATACCTTACATAAAATTTATGTAGAGATGACCCAAGAACTATTAGTAGCCATGAATAATAATTAGAGGAATGTCACTGCAGAATTAAGAAAGAAAGAACACATAGTCAAACGTTGGATACAAATCTCAATTAATGACTCTATCTTTGACAAGATAACGAACACATCAACAACAAAATAATCTTGGGATATTTTGAAAGTTATGTATCAAGGTAATGATACAGTGAAGATTGTTAAATTGTAGATATTAAGAGCTAATTTTGAGACTGTGAAGATGACTGACATAGAGAATGTGGACCAGTTGCTGACTAGAGTCATGGGCATAGTTAATAAAATGAAACTCATTGGTGAAACCATTACAGATCAAAAGATTGATGAAAAATTCCTTTCAATCCTACACATGAAATATGACATGGTTGTATGAACCATTTTGGAATCCAATTATTTTACAACTTCCTCAATAGAACAATTGATTGGATGAATTATGGAACATGAAACAAGACTTAACTTGGTAGAACATTCCATTGAGAAATTTTTCAAAGCACAACTCTCTCTTGGCAGAGCCACAAGCAGAGGATATATGGGAAACAACAAGCGAGGAAGACGTTGATGCCGAGGCAGATTAGAACATCATCAAGCAGTAGAGTAGTCGAGACCTTCACAAAACCAAGCATAAAGAAGAACATGGAGAAAATATAATGTCCAATGCTACTATTGCAAGAAATTTTTGAATTATGAACATGAATGCAGAAAAAAACAGTTAGATCAATAAAGAGGCAATTTCCATCTTTCCATAAATGAAGGATACTCCTCTAAAAAAATGTTTCTTTCCTACCGTCTTTCTAAAGAAATTCACAGCAAGGGCCTTTGGCTGCTGGAAAATTGTTGCAACAATCATATGACATGCAACAAAAATCTACTTTCTTTCATTGATGCTTCCATAACATCTGAAATTACTCTTGCAATTTGTTCCCATATTAAAGTGGAAGGGAAAAATCTTGTACCTTTTCTTACAAAATATAATAAAAACAAATACATACCTGATATTTATTATGTTGCACATCTAAAGCATAACCTCCATAGTGTAGTTCAATTGATGGAACATGGTTATGTTGTAATATTCCAAGGGAACACATGTTATATTTGTTGGTGTTCAGATACGAGTCATGCAATTCACCCAATTCCACATTAATTGTCAACCCAGGGCACTATGAGTATTTCAAGGCTATCATGCAAAGTATATGCAAGCCATGGTTTCCCTACCTAGTAATAAACATTCAACTCTAAGCTTAATAATGTGTAACAACAAGTTATAACTGTAAAATCAAATAAGAGTAACAACAATAATGACTATAACAACAACATGAGTAACAAAAAAGAAAACTCGTAGAAACACACTGATAATCATTCAAAACGATAAATAAATTAACTAAAATAAACCTATTCACGCATCTATCCAACAACACTTAGTCAGGAGAGTGGGCCCAACTCCCTAATAAGGGTTGCGGTGAGATCAAGAAGTTGAGGAAATGCTCAGAGGATCATAATTTCATTAATCAAAATGGTAATACATGTATTTTGTTACATACTCAGAGTTCCCATAATTCCTTGCGATCTTAACTATTAGATTTTACAACCCCATAACTCTACTTATACAATTTTTTAACACTAACAACTCCTAGAGTTATGGTAGTTGTCTACCTACAATTACATAGTGGTTTCTTAAGTGAAACAGAATATAAGATACTTGTGTGTTGACTCAAATATTGATCCACAATTGCAGTTGATGTCTTGAGATAGCACTGCCATTTGGATGGTCAACATTGTAGAACCATAGTCTTGATCATACTTCCTCCAAATCTACAAGAATAATCGAATTAGCAAGCCACTTAGGCAAAAATCGAATATGACTATGCTTATTGATTAATGATTCATAACAACATGACAAGAGGTATACTGTTGGGTGTGGACCATGATTATTTAGAGGTCTTTGTTTTAGCTGGATGTATACCCCAAGAATATTGTACACCCCTCGAAGCAAGGGTTGGCGGGGGGAACTTGTAAAAGCAGATGTAAAATTGCCTTGTAAAAGTATAGTAATTTCTGGTCAATCTGGGTCGTTCATTACATGGATGATTTGACGGTAGAAGTTCTGTTTAGTTTAGGGCTTTTCCCTAGAAGCCAACACTTCTCTTTGTATGAGGGCATTGTATTGAGGCTGTGTAATAGATGTGTATTCTCTAAGCGAGAAACAAAGAGGTGAGATTGTGAGAGAAAACAAAGGGTATTACAGTGGATTTGTTGTAGGTTGTGTCTGTTCATTTTGCTGGATAATAGAAAGGAAGGACTGGCTATTCGTGGTGGATGTAGCCCAAACTGAGTGAACCACATATATCTGTGTCTCTCTGGTTTTATGCGTTTGTTGTTTTTCCGCATATTATATGTCTTGCATTTCTCTGTCATATATAATCTTTCTCTAACATATACCTGTGCAGTTTAGAATGTAAATTTACCAACAATGGTTTTAGATGGATACATGAAACAAGGTAAAAAGGTGGGTAAAAACATGAAAATTTAGATACCAACATCTCTCCCCCAACTAGTCTTTATGCATGTCCTCACACAACTTGTTTCCCGTGTAGATTGGGGTTGGAAGTGTGATGATTAGAATTAAGTTGTGTGAGATCATATTTTTCATCCATTTCTATCCGTGGAGGCTTATATCCATCTATCTCAATGCTTTCCTCCCATGAATCCTCACCTACGTCTTAAGTTGGAGTATACTGATTAGCTAGAAGCCAGATAATGGGGAATTAGAACCTCAAACCAACCATTGGAACCCACGAAGCTACATGCATGCAATATACTGAAGTGCCTTATTCAAATTTTGAGAAAAATTGGGGGCCCCAAAATCTTCATGCGTCCTGACAGCTGATGATGATACCATCCATCATTTCTGGAATTTGTCCCGTGCTTCCTCTTGACAAATAAAAATTTGCTTTGTGCATATGTCAACGCACCATTTTTGGGGTTCTAGCATCTGTTATTTCCATTCCTTGATCCCTTAGAGGGTTTTGTGTCTATTATAAACATTCACAGACTGAGAATTCTCCATTTGAGGAACAATTGACCTATTTTCTTGATTCTTTTTTAACATGTGAAAGTCCTTCTTCCATTTAACATGATTAACTGTGTAAGAGGTAAAGTCTCTCAATTAAATGTATCCCACATATGGAACTAGGTTAAATAATTGATCATTGCCCAAAAATTAATCGTGCATATAGAGTTCGCACATCAAGTTTTGATATAGAATATTGTGGCATCTCAAGATATGGAGAAATTGGATTGAGTCTTCTATCTCATGGCCAAGTTCCTGGTGGACAGTTTCTAAACAAAAAAATATATATTTTTCATGGAGGAAAAAAGCATAGTTGTGGGTAGGGGGTCATAAAGCGATTACCCACTATGCCAAAGAAAACATTTCTTCCTTATCAGCCTTCAATAGCTACACCCGCCCTTCCAATTCCATGATTTTCTTTTGCTGCTTCTCCTACTTATGTTTCTCTTTTTTCCAATTGCTCCATGTAATTGGTAACTACATTCACAACTTTCTCACGAACTCCCTTCACTCCTTACTGTTGGGCTTCTAAAGGAATGATCCCCCATTTAAGGCAAGGTGTAGTAACTTCCCACTTCTAAATTTCTACAGTCATGAAAAAATCCCATGCCTCGATCACATGCGAAAATGACTCATTCTTCATAGTTGCGGAGGTTGTGGGCCTATCCTCTATCTCCACTATTTCTAAGATGGTTTCAGCCCCAAGTTTTGAGGCATTCCTCTTATGCCTCCTCACTTTCCTTCGCAAGCATCGTACCTACTTCCTTAACCTGAAAATTTCCATTTTTAGCTGCATGTTTTCCATGAGTTTCAGTTGACACCTCTCTTTAAGAGGAGGCCTTCTTTTCACACATTTCTCAGTGAATTATTGTTTGAAAAAAAGCTCCTCGATCGGTCTTGTAGCTGTTGTGAGGTTTGGTGGATCGGCGTTAAACATTCATCAACCAACTCTTGCTTTACCCTAACCCCCTTTGTTTGTTCCTTAACACAGGGAATGGTCCCAACATCTTGTCCTTCGAGTCTTGAAACCTCCATATCTTCCCTTTGTAGTTCTAGAGTCACTACAGGACCTTGCAGGGTAGTTTCTTTGACACTCTTTTCTTGTAACTCCTCGGCTTCCCAATTTTTTTCTCCTTTGGTCCTCGAATCCTCCACACCTTCCTCTGGTGGCTATCTAGCCATTGCAAGTCCTTTTGGGGTAGAATCAACAACAACGTCCTCCTCTAATTTCCCTTTGGGGATAGTATTGGCCATGGTCTCTTCAATTTTTTCATTAGTTAGAATTGGTTCTTGTGTGACAGTGTTGATCACCAATCCCGCAATTTATGCAATTTTTTCACTACTGGACACTAGTTCTTGCGTAACAGTGTCAACAATGGTGCCTTTAACGGCCCTGAAAAACTTTAATATTTGGGGAGAGGCTTCTTCCTCCACTAGGTGCCTAGGGGAATGAAACTTCCTTGCCCCTCTTGGTAAGGATGCAAGAAGCAGAGAACTGAGAATACTTTCTTCAATTTCCATTCTTTCAATGCCTAATGTCTTACATCTCCCTTCCCTTGTGCCCACTGGATGCACTGTGCTCCCTTTCTATTTTTATACTTGTGTTTCTTATGGTTTGTCCTCCTGCTCAACAGTTGACACTAGTTCTTATGGAACAGTGTCGACTATGGCCTTTGCTTATTTCAAGGATTCCTTAATCGCTTGAGTAGGTGAAACCGGTCTTTGTATATCAGCACAACTTGCAACCTCGTCTGAAGGCTCTTCAATTTCTTGAATAGGTTATGCTAGTTCTTATGTCTCGGAGCCACCTGAAATTTCATCCAAGGGTGGCGATTCTCTCCCAAATGTGCCAGTCACCGCTAGTTCCTGTGGAACAATGTTGGCTTCATTTTCTTCTATATCCATTTCTTCTACTCCCATTGATCCAACATGCTAGAAAATTATATATTATAGATCAATGGAATACATAAGATATTGCAGAAATATACACACAAAAAACGCATAAAACAAGAGAGACATAGATATACATGATTCACCCAGTTTGTGCTATGTCCACGGAGAAACAACCAGTCCTTCCATTTATATTATCCAGCAAACTGAAGAGATACAACCTACCATAGATCCATTGTAATTCCCTCTTCCCTCTCAATCTCCTCTCTCTTCCTCACTTAGAACTTATATCTACATAGACACAATACAATTCCCTCATATATAGAAAGGGGTTTCCTTCTAGGGGAAAAAATCCTAAATTAAACATAACTTCTACTATCATACCTCCACTTAGTGAGTGGCCCAGATTGACTACGAAATTACAACATTTTACAGGGCAATTTTACATCTATTTTTACCTTCGGGGGCGTTGCCCTCGACCTGCCCACCAAGGGGGGCTCCCAAAGGTCACAGTCACCCCCCTTAGACCCCCCCTGTAGCAAATATTTTATAGGCGGCGTTGACACCCCATTACAAACTGGGGTTCAATGTGGCGATACCTTTGAATACAGAAGACAATCAGGCTCCACACCCAATGATCTCCCACTTGGAGACTAATTATAGAAACTGCACCGCTGTTTCATTTGCTGGACGATGACTCCACTTTGGAGTTGGTTATTTCTCATCTTCTTCATCATACTTGAAGACCAATTGAAACTGAGTAGATTCTCAGTTTCTCCCTGGTTACAACTTTTGTTAACATATTTGCAGGATTCTGGCTAGTGTGTATCTTTTCCAGCTTCAACTGTCCATCTTCCAATGTTGTTTGTATGAAATGGTACTTGAGCTGTATATGTTTAGTCTTGGAATGAAATGTAGAGTTATTTGAAAGATGTATGGCACTCTGGATGTCACTGTATAACCTGTCCAGCTTCTACTTCTTAACTAATTCATCTAGAAACCTTTGTAACCAAATCATTTCTTTACTAGCCTCTGTAGCAGCAACATACTCTGCTTCTGTTGTTGAGAGTGCAACAACACTTTGTAGTTTTGAGACCCAACTGGCAGTTGTTCCACCTATAGTAAACACATACCCTATTGTGCTCCTCTTTTTATCTCTACCACCTTCCATATCTGCGTCAACATATCCTTGTAGAGCAATGTTTGAACCACCAAAGCATAATGCTTGATTTGTGGTACCTCTCAAATACTTGAGAAACCACTTCACTGCCATCCAATCTTCTTTTCCTGGATTGTTCATGGACCTACTTACAATTCCCACTACATGTGCAATATCAGTCCTTCTGCATATCATTGCATACATTAAGCTTCCAACTGTTGATGCATATGCAACTTTAGACATATGAGCCATTTCTTCCTGAGCCTTGGGATACTCCTCCTTACTTGAAATGGCTAGCCAAAGGTATGCTAACTGTTTTTGAATTCTGCATATTAAACCATTTCAACACCTTCCCTGTGTACTCACTTTCAAACAATGTTAATTTGTGATTCTTCCTATCTCTAGTTATTCCCATACCAAGGACTCGTTTTGCACCACCCAAATCCTTCATTGCAAATGGGTTCACCAATTTTCTTTTGAGCACATTTATTTCCTGCATGTTAGAACCTACAACAAGCATGTCATCTACATATAATAACAATATAATATAGCTGCCATCATTTTTCCTTTTGAGATAAACACAATGATCAGAGTGACATCTAGTATAACCTTGTTCAGACATAAGCCTGTCAAATTTTAGATATCGTTGCCTTGGATCATGTTTTAAGCCATACAATCTCTTCTTCAACCTGCACCCTAGTTTCTCCTTCCCTTTTACCTCATATCCTTGTGGCTGTTGCATATATATCTCTTCCTCCAAATCCCCATGGAGAAAGGTTGTCTTTACATCTAACTGCTCAGGATGAAAATCTTCAGCTGCTACTAGACTTAAAATAGTTTTGATTGAAGTCATTTTAACAATAGGAGAAAATATCTCATCAAAATATATGCCCTTTTTCTGTGCAAACCCTTTCACCACAAGTCTAGCTTTATACCTTTTTCTACCTCCATATTCTTCCTTCAACTTGTAAACCCATTTATTCTGCAATGTTGTTTTATCTACAGGCAACCTAACTAAGTCCCAAGTCTAGTTATGTGTTAAGGATTCCATCTCCTCTTTCATGGCTTGCTCCCACTTCTTCCTGGTTTCTACCTATACTGCTTCTTCATAACATTCTAGTTCACCAGAATCAGTCAACAATACATAATATAATGAAGGATAGTATCGTTCAGGGGGTCTACTTATCCTGGTAGATCTTCTAACGACACTTTTAAGTGTTTGAGATGCTTGTTGCTATTGTGGTTGTTGTTCTGGATGTTGATCATTATGATTTTCAGGCACCATCATTTTTCTATGATGTCGTCAAGCATTGTGTATTCTCTGTTTTCCTTTTCTTGTTTCTCTCCCTGCAACTGATCCTTATACAAAACCTTTTCATTGAATTTGACATCTCTGCTCCTATTGATTTTGTGTTTTTCATAATCATAAAAGCGATAACCAAAATTATTAACACCATATCCAATAAAGGTACATTTCTTTGATTTTTGCCTCAGCTTTGGTTCTATTTCTTTATTAATGTGGACAAAGGCTTCACAACCAAAAGTATTTAAAAAAGAGTAGTTTACCTTTTTACCTGTCCATGCCTCCTTTGGAATACCACCATCTGAGGAACTTGATGGCACTCTATTTATTAGATAAACAACAATATATACAACATCTGCCAAAAATTGTAAAGGAAATCTTGCATGCAATCTCCTGCACCTTGCACGCTCCATGATTGTCCTATTCATTATTTCTGACACACCATTTTCTTGTGGTGTTCTTGGAACTGTCTTCTCTCTGTGAATTCCATCCTATGAACAATACTTATCAAACTCTTTGCTGCAATATTCACCTCCATTTTCTAATATGAGACACTTCAAACTTTTTCCGGTCTCATTTTCAACAAAGGATTTCCATTTCTTGAAAGTATCAAATATATGAGATTTATTTCGAATAAAATAAATCCACGTTTTTCTAGTTGCATCATCAATAAAAGTAACATAATAATGAGAGCCGCCAAGAGATGATACCTGAGTAGGTCCCCATACATTTGAATGCATAATCTCTATTTTTTTGCTCTTTTTTTCTTTCCCAACTTTGAGGAATCTAACTCTCTTATGTTTTCCATAAACACAACTCTCACACAATTTGAAATCAACATGCTTCAAATCAAGCAACAAATTTCTTGAGTGAAGAATCTGCATCTCCCTCTCACTCATGTTCTTAAGCCTGTGATACCACAATGCCATATCTTCTCCTGTAGAGTTTAAAGCATTAACAAAATTAGAAATACCATTGCATAAATACAATGTACCAACTCTTTTCTCCTTTTGCTATTACCATTGCTCCGTTAGTGACCTTCCAAGTTTTATCTGTGAAAGTAGTTACACAGCCTTCACCTCCAAACTGCACTGTTGAAATAAGATTTTTCTTTAGATATGGAATGTGCCTTACCACCTTCAATAGCCATTGATTTCCATTCTATTGTTTTATGAAAACTGTACCAATTCCAATGATTTTACGGGGTTTATCATCATCCAATCAAACCTGTCCAAAATTTCCTTGAACGTAATCATGAAAATGTTTCCTATCAGGTGTGGCATGGAATGAGGCCCCTATATCTACCACCCAGGCATCAATAATATTTTCTAAAGAAAGAATCAAAGAATATTGCAACACATCACCTGTTACATTCACTTCATGATTATTTTCTTGTTGTGTCTCTCCCTCTTTTCCCTTCTGAGACTTGCAGTCTTTCTTCAAGTGTCCTTTCTTTCCACACTTCCAACACACTATCCCCAATCTGGACTTGGATCTTCCTTTTCTTGACTTACTGCAATATCCAGGGATTTTTCCCCTTTCCATTTTTCCTTCCATAGTCTCTGTCGTCAAAGCATTACCCGATGTCTTAACGAAGCTTTTATGTCGCATTTCCTCGCTAAGGATTGCATCGACAACATCATCAAACTTTAAAGTACTAGATCCAGAGACAGAGTTACTAATGGCCATAACTAAACCATTCCAACCTTGTAGCAATGAGCACAAAAATAACTGAGCCCTAACTTCATCATCAAAAGTTACCCCTACAGAACTTAACTGACTAGTAACTGTATTAAATTCATTTAAATGATCAGCAATAGATCCACCTTCTGACATTTTCATATTAAATAAATGCTTCATAAGAAATACCTTATTCGAGGCTGAGGATTTTTCATATAGTTTGGCCAATGTCGACATTAAACCCTCTGTTGTTGTTTCCTTTGAAATATTAAATGCTATTGATGCCATTAGGCACAACCATATTGTTCCAAGTGCCTTTTTGTCCAAAATATCCCATTCTATGTCTGTCATACTCATCGGCTTCTTTGCCTTTCCACTCAATGGTTGGTACAAATCTCTCTAATACAGATAATCTTCCATCTGCATCTTCCACTGCTGGTATTTTTGGCCATTAAATTTTTCAACCCTAAACCTACCATCTTCCACCATTGCTTCCACTCAAACTAGGAACCCTTCTCTCCTGCGAGTTTATCAGCGAAATAGACGTTTAGCTATGATACCAATTTTTAGAAAATTATATATTACAGAGAAATGGAACACATTAAATATTGCAGAAATATAAACACAGAAAATGCATAAAATAAGAGAGACACAGATATACGTGTTTCACCCACTTTGGGCTACGTCCACGAAGAAACAACCAAAATCCTTCCATTTATATTATCCAACAAACTAAAGAGATACAACCTACACTAGATCCACTATAATTCCCTCTTCTCTGTCAATATCCTCTCTCTTCCTCACTCAAAATATAGATCTATATAGATGCAATAAAATTCCCTCATATATAGTGAGGGGTTTCCTTCTAGGGAAAAACCCCCTAAATTAAACATAACTTCTATCATCATATTTCTGCATAATGAACGATCCATATTGACTACAAAATTACAACATTTTACAAGGAAAATTTTCATCTATTTTTAGCTTCAGGGTCGCTGCCCCTGATCCCCCCGCCAGGGGGGTGCTACCAAAGGTCGTCCCGGCCCCCCCTGGACCCCCCCTACAGCGAATATTTTATGGGTATCGTTGCCGCCCCATTACGAACTAGGCTCCAATGTAGTGATACCTTTGAATACAGAAGATAATCAGGCTCCACACCCAACACAACATGTGACATTCGTTCATGTGGAGTAGCATCGATTGTGGTTTCTTTTATCTCCATTACTTACAGTCTCATTGAGCCAACAGGTGACGTTGGTCCTTATGGAGCAGTGTCTGTTTTGGCCTCTACTATTTGCATCGCTTCTACTCCCATTGAGATAGTAGATGACATTGGTTCTTGTGGAGAAGTGTCATCTATGGCTTCTTCTTACTCTTATATCAATTCTTCCTCATCCTCCCTTTCTAGAATCATATCCACAAGTTATTCCTCTGCTAGCTCTGTGAATTATGGCCATGCCACAAAATTTCATGACATAACATGGATCACTAATAATTTGACAGACCCATGATTTGTAAGGATCGCTAATGCTTGTTGAGACTGATGAGCAGATTGTGCCATCAACTAAACATTGTTCCATAGAAAGTATTCCATGTCTAGAGAATGAATCCATGCAAGTCAAAACCAAAAGCATGCAAGAAGCTTAAAATTATACTTAAACAAAGCAGCAAACTAACCTTCACAAGTAATGTACCTAATGCGAAAATATCCAATCTCGCCCCATGGGTGCAGCAAAGACTTTTGATCATAACCCGCACCCTTTTGAACTATTTTTTTTTTGTCCTATAAGAAAACTTCCAGGAACTCTGGAAGAGGAAATTTCCTTCAAAACCAATTCTTCCCTCCTTGTGGCAATCCATTGAGAGTCAAAATGACTTCCTGTACGACAAAAATATCCAATTCATGCACTCTGGAACGAATCCCATCCAAATTCAATTCAAATTTGACTGTGATGACTTTGACAAATCCTTGCAGCCTCTCGAAATACACATGCCATGCTGCATCTAAAAGGACCTGACATATGTTTAGGTTGCTTTAGACTTGCACTCTATTCTCTTGTTCATGCCTAATGGCTTTCCCATTCATTATATATTTTCTCTATAGCAGCAATTGGAGTAACAATAAGACCATTTAGGATGAGTGTTGGAAGGTAAAATTGTAGTGGTAGGGTTGTAATGGCGATGGGGTGCGGTGATGGTGAAAAATTAGAAAGATAATGGTAAAATACATAAAAATCCATGGCAAATTAAGGTAATAATGATTTATTATTATGGTAATTGCTTCACGGCATTGGAACTGATCATCCATTAACAAAGTCATACTTATTCAAGTCCCAATTCATATGGATAATCGCGTGACCTACGGTGAGGATCGTGGAGTGTACGCACTTGGCACATGGTTCAATAGTGATATGAAAATTCATTATTTCATTTAACTATGGCATATTCATATTTATTATACTACCCACCCTTGACTAAGGGTATGACCATCTGTGGTCATATTGAGTCATGTTAAATGAATTATCAATCAAATCCACGAAGTTGATCGGGGATGTACCTGGTGACTTACCTTGACGGAGTAACAACAATGGAGTAGTAACAACATTAGAGGGAGTAACAACACCTCTTGAACACTTAGTTAGAATAAAAACGAAGTAACAACATTAGAGGAGTAACAACACGAGTGAGAAAATAGAAAGAAAAATAAAGATAGAGTAGTAACAACATTTTATTATATTAGATATATAGATATATATTATAGAAGAGTTCTCTCACTAATAATTTCAAAACCAGAATTATCAGAGAAATGTTTGATAAAGGAGTCTTTAGAAGTTGGATGGTCATCTAGTCTAAGGTGGCTTGCATTTACAAGCAAAGGAGTATGTGCCTCATCAATTGTTATAAGTCTAACACTCCCGTTATCAAACATTGCATCAACTTCATATAGTCCCATCAATCTAGAGCAAAGTCTCCCTTTAAAATCTTTGAACTGAGAATCATAGAGAAATTCCCAATATCCCTTTTGAAACACCTTTTTCTTAATAAATCTGTTGTGCCATTTAGTTTGTTGTTGCTGAATTGCAACAATATTCTAGATAGCTACGAAACAAATTTGATATGGCAACTCATTCAGCTATTCCAGACGATGTTTCTGGGCTTCAAAAATATTCAAACCTACTTCAAGGGCTATCATGAGCATCTTAATTTCAAATTCCACCAAAAGAAAAGGGGATTTCCCATAGACAAGCTCGTATGGTGAAAATCATGTTGTGTTTCTCCATGTTGTTCTATATGCCCACAATGCCTTAGGAAGATTTTTATCCCAATTTCAACGATGGTTTCCTAAAGTATTTGTAAAAATGTTTTCCAATACTTTGTTTGTGCTCTCGACTTGGCCATTCAGTTGAGGGTGATATGGAGACATTACCCTATGATTGATCCCATATTTCTTCATAAGTTGTGCTATCAGATGTGATATAAATTGTGCCCCTCCATCTGAAACTATCTCTCTAGGAGCTCCATACTGCACAAACATTTCTTGAAATAAAAAGTTGGAGACAACCTGTTTTCTTGCATTCACAACAACCTTGGCCTCTACCGACTTTGTTACATAGTATGTGCAAACGATAATGTTAACTTTCTGATTTGAAGGCGGATTGAGTGGCCCAATGAAATAAATAGCCCATTTTTCGAAGGGCTCATGAACTAGTTCAGGCTGTAGAGGAATCTCCTTTGCCCAACCAGGCTAACCCATCCATTGGCAACTATCACACCCTCGAACATATTTCTTTGCATCACAAAAATAGGGGGACAATAGTACCCCATTTGCAACACCTTATGACTTGTCCACTTATCTACAAAATATCCCCTATAGGGGCCATCATGAGGAGCTTTTAGAACACAATAGATGTCATCTTCACTTATGCAATGCCAGATTTGTCGGTCAATTCTTGTGTAAAAGAGATATCATTATATCAATGAATAGAGTGCACTATGATGGATAATCCTTCTATGTTCTCTATAAGGTAAGTGTTGAGGCACTTTTCCTATGGCAATATAGTTAGCAATATCTACATACCATAGAGTGTGAGTAGAAATTGTAAAAAGATATTCATCTGGAAAACTATCCTCTACAGGGATACCTTCATTGCTTGTATCCATTCTAGACAGGAATTCTACAACCACATTATATTTCCCTTGCTTATCTACAATGGTAATATCAAATTCTTGAATTAACAACAATGATCTTGTAATATGACCATGGTTTATTGGTTTATTCATCAGATACCTTATAAATATATGATCAATGTGCACGCAAGTAGTATACCCTTTAATATAATGTTGGAACTTATTAATAGCATAAATAACGATGCAAAACTTATTTTTAGTTACTGTATAGTTTAGTTTGGTAGGAGTCAAGTTCTTGTTGACATAATAGATCGCATACGGTTTCTTATCCTCTTCATGGCTGAAGACTGCCCCTAGTGTTGTTTGAGAAGCATTTGTAGAGATATGAAATGGGAGATTCCAGTTAAGACCTCATAATATCATAGATTACATTCTTTTTCTTTTATTCTTTTAACGGACACTTCATATTCATTTGTCCACACAAACTCTACATCTTTAGGTAACAATTGAAAAAGTGGGAATGTTGTCTTAGAAAAATTCTCTATAAACTACCTATAATAGCTAGCATAACCAATAAAGTTGCATACTTTTGTTAGTGTCATAGGTGTAGGAGAATTCAATATCACTTCTACCTTAGCAGGATGAACCCGAATTCCTACAACTAAAATCAAGTGTCCCATAACTATTCCTTCCTCCATCATCATATAACATTTTACTGTACTAAGAGAAAGATGTGTCTGTATACATATTTGAAGTACTCTATCTATGTTTTCTAGACCTTCTTCAAAAGAATCCCCATATGGTGTGAAGTCATTCATATAAATTTCAATACTATCAATAATTAGATCAGAAAAATTCCTACTATTTCGCTTTGAAAGGTAGCGAGTACATTACAGAGACCAAATGGAACGAATTGGTAGGAAAAGGTCCCCCAAGGACATGTGAAGGTGGCTTTATCCTAATCCTTAGGAGCTATTTGCATCTAGTTATGTCTACTGAATCCATCAAGAAAGGAGAAAAACTTCTTTCCTGCTAATATATCAAGGACTTGGTCAATAAAGTGTAGGAGAAAATGATCTTTTAAAGTTG
Source organism: Pinus taeda (assembly GCA_000404065.3). NCBI lineage: Eukaryota > Viridiplantae > Streptophyta > Pinopsida > Pinales > Pinaceae > Pinus > Pinus taeda. Next base: position 56,442 of record APFE030896162.1, on the reverse strand, counting down.
CTTTATTTAATTCCCGATAATCCACACAAATCCTCCACTTTCCATTCTTCTTAGGAACAATGACTAGCAAGGAAACCCATTGAATGTCTGTTATCAGATAAATGAAACCCACATCTAATAGCCTCTATAATTCATCTTTGAATTTTTTTTTTAAGGGAGGGTTCATTCTTCTGTGTGGTTGCCTAACAGGTCAACATTCTTCTTTAATGTATATGTGATGATTTCATGAATCAGTAGGGATTCCTTTCATATATGTATACTCCAAATCAAAGGCTCCTTTATGTTCCCAAAGGAGCTTCAGTAACCATTCAATTTGGGAGGGAGAAAGGAGAGGATTAATGTTCAATGTTTTCCCTGGTTCAATTTGTACAAAAATGTTGTCATGGAGTACAATTATAGGAATATTTGCAACTTATGTGTTTGGTTCCATATTTTCCTGAAGTCGACAACTCATGAAAAAATCAAATAGATCTTGGGTTGGGTCAAAAACAGAGTTGGGACTACTGAGAAAGGTGTTAATGGCATCATCCTTTGTTTCATATTTGAAACAAAGAGACTCACTAATGGTAAGGATCGGTCTAACTTCTTCATTATGGGATTCAGGCTCTTTCATAGGTAGATATTTTTGCATCAAGGTAAATCCTGGTTTATCTGACAAACTTGGTTTGGCAAGGGGTAAAGGATAAGATTCTTTATAACCTCCACATTGGATATTACCATATTTCCATACCGACACCCAATGTAAGCATCCGTAGTGGAAAGCCAAGGTGTCCATACAATCAAAGGGTGTCCACTGACTGGATATTAAATATGTAAAACCAAAATATCGATAGGGTATTGCCATGAGTCTAATGAAATGTTTATATCTTCTAGCTTCCCTACCAGTCTTATAGTAGACCTATCTACCAATTCTAGGATGGTGGGAGTTGGTTTAATGTTTCATAGACCCAAGGTAATCAAAATTGCAGAAGTTACAACGTTAAATGCTGCCCCCAAATCTACAAGTACATTTGGGATATCAACCCCATTAATTTGTACTCTGAGAATCAGGTTCCCTAGATACTTGTATTTAACAAGTATAGGATTCCCCAACATTATTTCTGATAGTTTTTCCATCACGTGAACAGTGAGTGGATGCTTTGGTTTTCTGACAAGTTTGTTAGAGAAATATTCTTTAGTTTTTTTGGCATAAATTGGTACGTCCTTGATAGCCTGAAGTAGTAGGATTTTGACAAATAAATTTTGCAACTCCCCTAAAAATTCGAATTCAGGACAAGGACTTGGTTTTCTCAGTGATAATCTCTCAGGATAAGGTGGACCAGTTTGACATTCTCTAGTAACAATGGTTTGTGAATGGGTTTGGTGTTTCAGAGGAATTTGTATTCACTCATACCCAGTTATTATGGTAGAGTCTCTAGGTTATGCTTGTAATAGTTCATCATTGTTATGTTCAACAATTATCGGTGAAGTCTAAGTATTCACCACCTGACTGGACCAAAGATTCAATTCGCTACATTTTGCTATGGCGATACTATATGTAGGGAGGTTGAGTGTCTCAACCTGCTCAGCCACCCGATTGTTTGGATTTGGATTGCATTGAACATGAGGTTGTAGACGAATAGGAGGATTAATGGTGGACACATTAAAAGGTAGTTATAGTTTTTGTTTTGGCATAGGTTTGGAGAATTGTCTAGAAGGAGGAGGAAAAGGTCCGCACCTGTTACTGACATATTTGGGCACTGCAACCCCAATAAAATATGTCCATAAACCAAGGGATTGTGAGTCCCTAAAAGTTTTGTTTCATGCCGTAAAGGAACAAGGTCAGCTGATTACATCATCTCCCAGATGTTCTCCACAGAAAACTACTCAGAACTAGTCAAAACTAGACCATACAGACTGCTCAGTGTAGAGGGTATGATGCATCTCACCTGCTCAGTGTAAAAAGTGAGATGCATACTGGAAAGACCTTCTGTAGGGTGCTATGGGCGAGAGTAGACAAATGGCAAAGACAGTTTGCAAGGTGGATGATCATGGAATCTTCCAGAAACATCTCCTATGACACTTGCCTCTCTGAATTCGCCCAGGGATGAGTAAGAGATCATCAATCTCCAAGCGGAATCAAGGACTATCAGAGAGAGGACACTAATCAAAATCCCAGAAGCTGACTCATCCCCTGCAATCATCTATATATGGATCCCTCATCCTAGAGATCCAAAGGCTAGAATCTTGTATCTTGTAAGGAAGTGCTATTGGTTTCCTGGTGGAATATCATAGTGTTGGGTGATATAACCTTTTCATGAGGTGAAGAAGGGCTTTCATGCTAGGAGGATGACACTGGGTCGGATCAATGGGTTGTAATCCTCTCTTCTAATCTCTATATCAATAAAGTTATTCAGGTTTTCCTCCAAATTCTTGTATGTTTGATAATATATGCATGTGTGTGGTCAATATATATTTGGTCCTATATTGTTTACGATTATAGATCTCTGCACTTTGAAGGTTTTATGCTGCTTTGACTTCACAGGTACTCTTTGAAGCAGAGTGTCCAAGGGAAGAGCGGCAAAGATCTGCCAAAGGGGGAGAAGGAATAAGCAGAGAACCAAGGAAAAGATCGAGGTTGGTATTCTTTTCTCCTCTCCTATCTATTTCTCGTAAGGGAAAGTGAAAGTAACTTTAATCTGTTTGTTTCTAAGATAGCTACCCGTCTTAGTGGGAGTAGCAGCTCTGCATAGACACTAGATTTCCTGATAACAAAATGGCGACTCTATTTGGGAGCGAATAGCTTTTTTTCTTGTTTATGTTTGTTTGCTTTACAACTTACAGACGGAGCCTGAAGTCAAGTTAGCTAGCCTTTGAACTCCATTTGCTATGCAAGTGAAAAGTAGATCAATGTTGCTTCAGTCTATCTTCGGGTTTTGTTTATAAACTGAACAATTGATTTGCAAACATCCTAATTGCCCTGGTGGTGGCTCAAGTAGCCTCATTAGATCAGCACCTGTGATTTTCATTTACTGACTATCATTTGCTCAGCTTAAATCCCTGAACTGAACTACAAACTATGAGCAAGAACCCAGTTGAAGTCTCGTCCCTAAACCATCACACCTTCTCTTCTTGGGAATTTGGATGCATCGCACCTCCCGTGTGCAGTAGGTGAGATGCATCACACTTTTCCTGTGTTACAGGTGCGATGATCAGATAAGACCTCTTCTGCTTCTAGATTTTGGTTTTTTGTTCACTCTCTTCAGCTTTATTTAGGAGTTTTGTTGTATATGATCAGTAAACCTCTGTGGAAACTCCCTTCCTTTGCATGATTTAGCCTTCATAGTACAAATAACTGTAATTGTTTTTTATGATCGATCTCTATGTGCAGGATCTTACTGCTTTACCCTTTCTTTTGTTACTACCTCTGCCATCCTTGCTTCTGGTTTTGGTTAAACTCGATCAATTGGAGAAACATAAACTGGGATTGGGTCAAATGCAACTGAATATGCTTATGCCTTCGCTGGTGAAACTCCTACCTTTGTATTGTTCACCATTTACGATCCTCTTTTACAAAGAAGTAGCGTAATTAAGCTGTCATCTTTTGACTTGGAAGTGTCGCAAGTGTCGTTTTCAGTTAAAGAAAAGAATTCTATTGTTCTTGATGGTCGATTACACTATTACTCTTGTATGTTACTTGAATTAATAGTTTTTCAAGTGTCGAAAGCAGTTTTCAATTCAAAATCGTAAAGTGTCATCATTGTCTTCGTTTCGTCTTTTGAAAAGAAAATCGTTTGTACTATCGCTTGGAATAATTCAAATTTGTACTTAGCATTATTTTTGTCATTCACACATTAAGAAAGAGAAAACAAATACATGCACGTGCATTTGCATTTAGACTGCTTGTTGATTTTGATTTAGGACAATGCATCTAGTGTGTGCTCTCTGCTCATTGTTGAAAGAATTCTGCTTCTCTTTCCTTAGTAGCTAGGATTTTCATTGCAAAAAGAAGATTAAATGATTGTTTATCATCTTAGATTGCATTTTAGGAATTGTATATCTACATCACGCAGTGAACCTGAAAGGCAAACTTCTTAAGAAATATCAAATGTAAAATAAATTCAATGAACATAAAAATGCTTTGCAACCTAACGCACAACATTTAGAAGTCTAGGTTAGAGACGTATTCCAGGGTCATAAAGCCTGGTAACTATTTCTTTCATCATAATTTGTATGATTCCTCCTCCTTGAGATGACAAGTGCCAGTACAGACTTGTGCTCCCATGTACCGTCGAGTATATATTGGGAGACCACAATAGGCTATATCCTTTATCCTTAGGAAGCCGTGTCTGCCACCCTATCGATCGCAATGCACTGAACACAACATTCAGGAAGATTGATTGCCATACCATAAAAAGTATTCTGCAGTCTTACGATTGGCTTGGTAATCCCTCTGTCTAGATTTCCAGAGCAGTCTCTTTCGTCCCTTTTCAGACTCCTTAAAGGAAAAGGACCATCTGAGCACTTGTCACTTCAGGGTCATTAAAAATCGAAGGCGACTAGAGTCATCTTTGGCTTTTTCTCGACTCTTAAAAATTGAAAAAGCAAGTTGTGTCAAAGTGTATAAAATTTATTTTAATCTCACTGTTCCCTCATTGGTCTTAGGTTAAGAAAAATAGAGTCCACCAACCAAATTTTTCCCCTTGAAGAAAATCCTAGTCCTTTATCCTCTTGGGGAGATGTTGGTGCACCTCATATGGCCACATTGTCCCTCTAAGGACTGACAATCAGCTTGCCCATATGGCTCTTCTTGACCTTTGTCATTCAAATCGCAGTAGTTCCTGACCAATCAAATTAGCAACTAAATGATACTAGAGTTACCCCCTGACCTTCTGCCTCGCTTGTTTCTCCCTCCCCTCCTCCCTCTTTGCTTGGTAAAGTTGATAAAGCTAAAGACCAAGTAACTGAGAAGAAGAAGAAAGGGAAGGAGAAGGAGAAGAAAAAGAAGGAGCCAAAGGCAAAAAGGGGCAATTGTGCATCATCTAGCGAAAATCCACACACTGCACCATCCGTACCGAAATCTCCATGTGTCATTTGCAAAGGAGACCACTATCATCGAGATTGTCCTTGCATCCCTTGGATCTTAAGGGAATGGTCTCCTCGTTTTCACAATCTGGTGTCATCAACCTCTGATGATCATGTTGAGAGTACATTGTTAACTAGCAAAAACGAAGTCTCTAGACAGAAAGGAAAATGTAAATTTCCTTGCAAACTATGTGAAGCCAATCATGTCGTCCACCATTGTCCCTTCCTGGATGAAGCTAAAAGAGTCTTGGATGACCATCCTGCTTCACCGCTACAGCTTCCTCCTAGGTACAAGAAACTATTGCCGAGTCCATCACTAGTTGAAAATCCGACTGACACGACTTTGTGGTCGGTCAAAGCATCTATCATTAAAGATAAGCCCTCTGAATCCACACCAGAAAAAAGTGAAAAGGTTGAGGCAGCAGTCGACTCGGTCTTGTCTTAAGAAGGTCTATCTTTGGATGATACAGTCACTGAAGAGAATGAGAATGACACCGTTCAAATGATTTTTGTAAACACAGACTCCTATGAACATGGGGCCCATCTACCCATTCCTTTACCGTAGGAAGGAAGTTTGTCAGGGGTCATATCCAGCCATTTATTCGGTCCCACCATCGAGCAACCTTTCATTTCCTTCGATTGGAATCTACTAGGCAGACCCCGTTTACCGTCTAATGTACCATTCTGAATCATTGTACAAGCTTGTAAAATGGTCATGGTCGGTACCATCATAGATGAAGGGACTTTTGTGAGTATCCTTTCCTCAATTACTTGGAAAGCGCTTGGTTCACCATCGCTTCTGCCTGAGATGTGAAATCTAATAGGCTTCGATAAAGGAACCAGTCGACCGTTAGGGATCCTTCTCAGTTTGCCTATAACTTTGAGAAGGGAAAATGTGTATCTAAATGTAATGGTAGTCCAAGGACCTTTAGATTATAATCTACTCCTTGGGCTTGACTATATTTATAGCATGGGAGCCATTGTCTCCTCACTCTTTAGAGTAATGTGTAATCTGCATGAATCCCGAGTGGTCCAGCTTGTAGACCAGCTTTCATTCCCCAGCTCACACGTAGCTAATAGTCAAGTACCATCCCTAACTGGTCTTTTCATGCAAGGAATGTCTCATCAATCTCCATTCCGTCCACCTCAAGGGTGCAAGTAATTCAGTGGCCATGACTGAAACCCAGGGGGCATGCACCCTGGTCTACTTCAGCAGGAAAGCTTAAGGTATAGGGTAGGTTTCTGCATAGGAATATGACTATTCTGACATGCCCATCCATTTAGGAAAATGGGGTTAGACTGCAATAAGATACCTTCATTAGAAGGTAGGCCTTTCCCGATAGAACAAATGTTTTGCCTGCAAATTGAAGGGTAACCTAGAAACTCTACTTCGCTATACCTGGGGGCATACAAAACTTTTCACGTGCAAGTGAAAAGTGGTCAGCGTAACGCTAACTCTATAGTTCCGCTAACTTCAACTGCTTAAGTTAGGTGAGTGGTCAAGTTGACCGTTCGACTTCGCAGGGGACAAATGGCAATGGCAAAGTAAAGGAAAAAATTTCCTACCTAACCTTAGTAGTTAACTAACCACTAGGACAGTAGTTGGTCATTCCTAGCTTGCATGCGAGAGGGAGCGGAGCAAAGTTTCGAATGGTGCAAGATCCTTAAAAATTGAACCTATCGATGAGACATCCTTATTATACAACTGGAACGAGCAGTGTTTATGGGAATTTTAAGCTCGTTAAAAATTAAACCTAAGCAATGAGCAAATGTTCCCCTAGAGTTTAAGCTCATTAAAAAATGAACCAACCTCCGGTAAATAACCTTTTTGAATGCATTATCATCAGCTTCTGAGCCCTGGTCGTGTTCTTGCCATCACCTCCACTTTGTTTTAGCCAATCATACACCTCCATTTGATTGTTTACCCTTTTGAGGAACAACTATGGAGAGTGATTTTGTTAGCCATCCTTGTAACACTGCCATGATTGGAAAATTCCAAACCTTACTTGGAATTAGCAGCTACCTGAAAATACCACTCGTTCCTCAAAGACGAGTCTCCTTTAAGCTATTCTCATCTGACTCGTAAAATGTGAAAATATTTCCCAGCAGTTGGCCTCTCCAGCTCGTTAAAGCAACCGGGAGTGCTATCCCTCCTCTAGATTTTCATCTTTTTGGACCTGAGGGATTATTACACAAAAACATCGAGCGCTTGTTTTGTTCAGCTCGTTAAAAATATCGAAAATTAATCCCTTTCATATTATTTTATACATTTTCGGACTTAAGGGATTATATGACAAAAAGGATTACTAGAGTTTCCTTTCCTTCCCTTTTCAAAATCTATAAAATTGAAAAAGGACCGATTTATCTTTGTCGTTAAACTCATTAAAACCAATAGCGACAAACTTGTCCATGCAGACAAGAATGAGTTTCACTGTCGCTAGGCTCGTTAAAACATAGTGATAGGCTTTGTCGAAGGGAAAATTATAGAACAAGCATATGTTATCCTCCTCAAGCTTGATAAAAGTAAAGAGGTACTCATCAGCAATGACTGGGGAAAAATTGGGAAGAAAACTTGAAGAAACTTTATTGGTAGTGAGTCGCTCTTGAACATGACACTTTCACTCCATCACCATGATTGAGTCGGGTTGGGTTATTCCGTTGACTGGTCATATTACCATTGGTCCACCGTACTATCTGTCTTTGGGGTTAATGCTACCAATCCATTTTAGTGTTGCTGATATGTTCAAGAGAAGTCGATTAGAGAATTCACCAACCCATCTTGTGTCTCATCCAGTGCAATACCTTCACGCTTCATTTCTTCATGACCACCACCCTGAACCCTGTATCATCAGATCATTTTCACCTCCACAAAATCATTTGCTCTGTTCCATGTCATATATGTGGGATTCATTAAGGCCCTCCTACGATGGGTTACTTCTTGTCAACAATAGCTCATTATCCCATAAGTCAATTTAGGAACAACCCTTTCAGTACTTTGAAGCTTGCATGCCTCAATGGCAAGTTTCTCACTTTCGATGACAAGTTTACATCAATGGCCCTTGACTGAAAGATTTTGCATGGTGTTCGATGCCAAGTCCCTTTTTCACACCAAATGAATATTACTATAGTAACTTGAGGGCTATCATCATCATCGGTGATTCCTCTCGCACCTGTTAACAACTTACATCATTGGCTGGTAATCAAGCGATGTCTTTCCATGTTTGACTCCAGAACATTTTTCACATGGATCAACTTGTACCTCGAGCGAAGATTGAATGAATTTGGAGACCCTAGATCTAGTTTCATCCATCCAGACTACGATATATTCAGGAAAATAAAGACATCAAATTTACATCATTGCTGCATAGATGATCACCCGAATCAAAGGATGATGGCTCTACCAGAATCATCAGTCTACCACACAGACGGTTGTCTGTCCTTTGTACATGAAAATGAATTTATAAAGCTGAGCTTGGGAATGCCCGCCGCAGCTAGATCATGAAAATGTGATGAAGATAATGTATTGTATTGTATCTTATTACAGGTCGCCTTCCAATTCGAAAGAACCTCGGATCCTCATGATAAAGCATTTCACCCAACATCAAAGATCTATGACCTCATGCTTTAAGGGGAAACCGTTATAGACATATTTGGGCATTGCAACCCCAATCACACTTGTCCATAAACCAAGGGATTTTGAGTCCCTAAAAGTGTTGTTTCATGCCCTAAAGGAACAAAGTCAGTTGATTACATCATCTCCCAGAAGTTCTCCGCAAAAAACTGCTCAGAACTGGTCAAAACTGAACCATACAAACTGCTCAGTGCTGAGGGTGTGATGTATCTCACCTGATCAGTGTAAAAAGTGTGATTCATACTAGAAAGCCCTTCTGTAGGGCGTGATGGGCGAGAGTAGAAAAATGGCAGAGACAGTTTGCAAGGTGGATGATCATGGAATCTTCCAGAAACTTCTCTTGTCACACTTGCCTCTTTGAATTCGCCTACGGATGAGTAAGAGATCATCAATCTCCAAGTGGAATCAAGGACTATCAGAGAGAGGGCACTAATCGAAACCCCAGAAGCTGACTCACCCCCCTGTAATCATCTATATATGGATCCCCTTTTCCAGAGATCCAAAGGCTGGAATCTTGTATCTTGTAAGGAAGTGTTGTTGGTTTCCTGGTGGAATATCATAGTGTTGGGTGATCTAAACTTTTCATGAGGTGAAGAAGGGCTTTCATGCTGGGAGGATGACGTTGGGTCAGATCAATGGGTTGTAATCCTCTCTTCTAATCTCTATATCAATAAAGTTATTCAAGTTTTCCTCCACATTCTTGTATGATTGCTAATATATGCATGTGTGTGGTCAATATATATCTGGTCCTATATTGTTTATGATTATAGATCTCTGCACTTTGAAGGTATTATGCTGCTTTTACTTTACAGGTACTCTTTGAAGCGAAGTGGTCAAGGGAGGAGTGGCAAAGATCTGCCAAAGGGGGAGAAGGAACAAGAAGAGAACCAAGCAAAATATTGAGGTTGGTATTCTTTGCTCCTCTCCTATCTATTTCTCGTAAAGGAAAGCGAAATTAACTTTAATCTATTTGTTTCTAAGATAGCTACCCATCTTAGTGGGACTAGCAACTCTGCATAGACACTAGATTTCCTGATAACAACACCAATTATGGGACCATGAAGGGTTTGGACCAGATTGAGGGTACCATTGTTTCCACGGAATTGGATATTGATAAGATTGCGACGATGAAGGTGAAAAAGGTACATAATCAGGCCCATAATTCTCATTATTAAAATACTCAGAAGGGACTTGACCCATACCTTGATTCATGTTCTATGGTTGTGGTTGCCATGGTTTCTTTGATCCCATAAAATACAGCTGATACATTTCTTCATTTGTTCCCTGAAATACTTCTTTTAGCCCAAGAAGAGATGGACAGGCACTAGTGGAATGAATCTGTTCAAAGATCACACAAGTCTTGATGGAATTCAATGCACATTCCTTCAGCGGATTCTTCTTCCTGCATTGAGGACAGAAAATTGACATAGCCTACTATGCTTCTACCTTCTTCTATTTCTCCTGTAAAACATCCAGTTTTGAAAACAATGTACTCAGGATATTGGCTCTCAAATTATCCAACAAATTCCCAATATTTTCTTTTGTAACTCCATCGCTAGATGCCTTGAGAGTTCAGGTCCCTTGCTTATGCCTCACAGCTCCTCCTGAACACTTAATTCATAATTCGCATATGGCATAATATTCCTCCTAGGATATATATCCTTTCCCTAACACGTTCAGTAGTTCCAAATATTCCTCCCTCATTTCCCAGAGAAAGATTATTTTCAAAATGTTCTTATCCAGATGATGATGGCCTGATCTCTACAAAATATATTGAAAGCTCTCCACAAATTCCTTCATGTTCTCATCCTCTTTCTGCATAATCTTAAAGATTTATTCCTTCACATCTCTAGATTTATAGTAGTATTAATATTTCTTAGGGAAAATCATCTTCATATCATCCCATGTAGCAATAGATTTCCCCCCTAAACCCATAAAACATCTAAACGTTGTTCCCTTCAACGTAGCAAGGAATATCTTCAATTTCTGAGCATCAAAATATAATCATACCTCTGAAAAACAATGTCAAATTTGAAAAGGAATGTGTCTGGATCCTCAAAAGAAAGGCCATGGAAATTAGGTAATGTTTTCAAAGAAGTAGGCTTCATAGGCACATCCCATCTAATATCTGCAATTGGAAATTTGATCGAATAAGTTGCAGGAGCCATGAATATCTGCCAATACCCACTTGGAATCTCAAGAGGTTATGGCTCTGGCTATTCTATAACAAGTGGTTGAGGTTATTTAACAATGCTCCCTTGATCAAATGGTGTATCAAATTCCCTCAAGTATTCTTCCTCTGAACATGCAATATGGCGTTCCTGAGATACTCTACTTGGTACTTCTTCTTCCCTTAATTGCACTTCTGTTACTGGGAAAGGTTTTGGTTGTGAAATTGATTGTCTTCCAAATCTCAAAATGAGATGTCACGCTAATAGCATCTCACGATGATGCTCCTAACTCAATTCTTGAAATGATATCTTGGATGTAGGTACTACTGCCTAGATATGTCCCTCTTATTTTCTGGGGTCGACTTCTGCCCCTTTTATTTGTATATTTGTTCATACAATTAGAAAATAAAAGGAAATAATTTAAACAAATCAAAAGGTCAGGACCTAGAGCAGGGTAGGAAGTTCCCTCCCCATGACGAGAGAGTTGCCCCTAAAAAGAAAGCAAAGAACTAAAATAAATCAATCATAGAATTGAGCTAAGGACCTAAAATAGCGTGACGTAGAAAAACTTCCCTCACGAGGATGAGGGAGTGGTTCCTATGAAAAAGAAAATAAAATAATCAAAGAAAAAAATTATCTAATGCTCAGGACATGTAGCAAGGTGGAAAATTCCCTCGCTAGGACAAGATATCAGTCTTATGATCAATATTGGTCGTACTTGCACACCCTTAATAGCCTTCTCAACAATGGTGACAAAATGTTGGTGTTCAGATATGAATCATGCAATTTAACCAATTCCACATTAATTTTCAACCTAGGGTCTGCGAGTATTTCAAGGCTATCATGTAAAGTATATACAAGCCATAGTTTCCCTAACCAGTAGTTAGCATTCAACTATAAGTTTAACAATGTGTAACAACAAATAAGAGAAACAATAGTAATTACTGTAACAACAACAAAGCAGACTCATAGTAACACACTAATAATCATTCACAACAATAAATAAATTAAGTGAAATAAACCTATGCACACATCTATCCAACAATGCCTGGTAAGCAGAGTGGGCCCAAATTCCTGATCAAGGTTGTGGTGAGATCAAGAAGTCAAAACATGCTTAGAAGATCAGAATTTCATTTATGAGAAGGGTAATACATGTATGTTGTTACAGACTCCAATTTAACGTAATTCCTTATGACCTTAACTGTCAACTTTCACATCCCCATACCTCTACTTATAAAATTTGTTAACACTAACAACTCCTAGAATTATGGTAGTTGTTTTCTTAGAATTACACAGTCGTTTCTTAAGAGAAACAAAATGTAAAGATAGTAGTGCATTGATTCGAAGACTGATCCACCATTGTAGCTAATGTCTTGAGATAGTGCTTCTAGTTGGATGGTAACAATTGTAGAACCACGGTCTTGATCATACATCCTTTGAATCTACAAGAATAATTTAATTAGTAAGCCACTTAAGCAAAAATACCCTATGATTGTGCTTCGTTTATTAATGATTCATAACGACATGAAAATAGGTATACCTATGCAATTTAGAATGTGAATTGACCAACAATGGTGTAAAATGGATATAGGAAAGAAGGTAAAAAGGTGGGTAAAAGCATGCAAATTTAGCCACCAACATTATCTATGACAAGCTTCCCATTAAAAGATTGATAGAAAAGGTTGAGAAAACAAAGAATAGGATGTTTCCATTGACTCTTAGAAGTGTAAATATTTCTCGGCGTTTTGTCCACAATGTGTCAGGAATAGATGTGTCTCAACTATGGAATTCTAGGTATGGGAATATTCCATTCAAGAGTTTAAGTCTGCATTAGAAAACTTATATGGTCATTGGTCTCTCTATTATGAATGAAAACAATTGCAACAATGAAATATATATTCTAGAAAAGCTCAAAGATATAGCTTTATGATGTCTTCCACTAGAGAAAAAGAGCCTTTAGGTCTAGTTCATACAGATATATATGGACCAATGCAAACACTGTCTATTGGTGGCACTCTTTATTTTCAAACATTTATTGATGATTATAGCATAAATATATGGGTTTATTTTGTAAAAAATAAACCAGCTACATTCTTAAGATTGAAAGAATTAAAATTATAGGAAGAAAAGAAGAGTGAAAAGGCTTTGAAAGTACTCATATATGGCCAAGGAGGAGAATACAAGTCCAGTGACTTCATAGCCTTTTGTCGACAACAAGGAATCATCATGTAGAAAAAAACAAGATATAATCCATAGAAAAACAGAATAGTAGAAAGGATATAACCAGACAATCATGAATATGGCCAGATGTATGCTTTGTGAAAAGTTGTATGATGACTATTGTGTTGAAGCAATTTTGATAGCATTATATGTTCTTAATAGATCTCCAACAACTACTCTCCATGATACAATACCTCAAGAAGTAGGTGATGGTAAGAAGGTGAATGTATCTAACTTTATAATATTTGGATTAGTAGCTTTTGAAGCTTGATGATAGGAGTGAAAGATGTATTTTTCATAGGCTATAGTGATAAGTGGAAGTCTTATATACTTTACAATCCAATTAGGAAGAAGTTTATTTTAAGAAGAGACATTAAAAATTTCAAAATAAATCCTGGTTCGATCATATATATGAAGCTTTAAATCGACCTGTTTATCCACCAGAACTACCAAGATTGTAGGTTCAAGAAGAGACATACCATTCTGAAAATGGTACATCATCTAGCAGGTAATCCACCACTAATTCAAAATATTTAGAAGGCTATCAGAAAACAAAAAGCATAAGAGAAATAAGTGATCAACAACATGTGTTTGATCAATAGAATATGCTTTCCTTTATTTCATCTCAACCAACCCATTTTGAAGAAGTAGTTAAAGAAAAGTATTGGGTTGATGCAATGAACCAAGAAACTGTTTCCACAGAGGAGAACGAAACTTGGTAATTAGTTGATTTCCTAAGAGAGAAAACCTAAATTGGTTTAAAATGGGTATATAAGAAAAATCTGAATGAAAAAGGAGAAACTGAGAAACATAAGGAAATGTTGGTTGCCAAAGGATTCTCACAACAGTTTCGCATCAACTATGGTGAACCTTTGTTGCAGTAGCAAGGTTAGACATTGCCATAACTATTTTGTCCATAGTCGCTCATCACAAATCGAATGTCTATCAACTTAATGTAAAATCTACTTTCTTAAATGGTATATTGCAGGAAGAATTTTATGTGTAGCACCCTCTTGGTTTTGAAGTTCCAATACAAGAGCATAAGGTGTACAGGCTGAAAAAAGCTTCATGTGGATTGAAACAAGATCTAAGAGCTTAGTACAATTAGATCGACACCTATCTCATCGAAAGTGGTTTTTGCAGAGGAATCCATGAGCCAGTGGTATATATCAAGAAATGAAGGTAAAATTCTCATTATCTGCGTGTATGTTGATGATCGTATTTATATAGGAAATATGTTGTTAAAAGACGTCAAGGAAGAAATACAAATAGAGTTTGATATGACTAATCTAGGGGGAATGAAATACTTCTTAGGTATTTAAATTCAACAATCTGCTAATGGATTTTTTGTTGGTCAACAAAAATATGTGACTCGCATCATCCAAAAGTCCATAATGAAAAATTGCAAACCAGGTGATACACTAATTTCTCAAGGCACCAAATTAAGCATATAAGATGTAGCACCATTAGTTGATTCTACATTATATAATATTCTAGATGGTAGTCTAGTATATCTCACTCCAACTAGATCTAATATCATGTTTGCAGCTAGTTTTGTCTCCAGGTTTATGTAGTCACCCAAGATTTCTCATTGGAAGGTTACAAAAATCCTATTAAGATATATTTTAGGGGTCATAGATTATGTTTTTCTCTACACACATTTTGAAGACAGGCCACTTTCAGGTGATACAAACAATGATTATGTAGATAGTTTATGTTGAATTTCCATCATCTTTGGTCTAGGATAGAATATTAAAATATCTAACGCTACCAAACCAAGAATCTCAATGATACTACTTTTTATAGTGCAATATAAACAACATGTTGATGGTGTTGGACCCACAAACATGTCAGGGGATATCCACGGTAACAAGTCCTAATTATACCACATATCGTTTGGTGTAGGAGTCCTAGCAGTGGGTCATACGGTAATTCCTTAACTATGGTTTTGCATAAAGGAAAGTACGTTGTCCCTGTGCCAAATGGGTGGGATCATATGCATGCACACAATGACATGCATGCTGCTGAATTCCCTTGCGTGCGATCAACAACACTACTCACCTTGTCTGCTCCATGCAAGTTGTTGGGATATAAATTGTACGGGCGTAGTTTCATCCATGATGCATGTTACACCCCCTGCTATACCTATTCTTGCTGTAACTCATTCTCTCGTAGATGCAACTCATGTTCTTTCTTGAGTTTTTGCTTCAAAAAATGTGACTCCTTCTCTGTTCCATTCTCTGCCTTCACATGATCTTCATATCGTGCCATCACGTCATAGCCCAAGTCTCTAAAGTTTCTTTCCTCACAAGTGAATCTCCTTGAGATTGCAACTTTGTTCCACCTCTCTGTTATCAACAACCTTCCTCTTGCATTCATTCCATCTGGTATGCTACCTTTAGCTGTTGTTGATGGTACTTCTTGTCGTGATGCTGCTGCCATCATATCTTGATGTCCTTGTCTATGAACAACTTGATGTCTTCGTCGGTAGGCATGTTAATAGACACTTGATTGACTGCATCCCCAAGCGTTCTTTGAATGGTGTCTTTGACTCTGCTCTCCTGGAATCCATTGTATGTGTGTTGTTGAGAGACAGATGAATGCCTGCAATACTTTGAGTCATGGCAAAAATCATGGCAAGAAATTTGTTAGTCAAAAAACAAAACAAACTTGATAACTAACTTGCAACGTACCTATGGGACTCATCATGAAGGTTGTGTAATTTCCATCGAGAGGTTTGGAGACTGACTACAAAAACTATGCAGGGCATATTCTGAACTGTCAGGAGGCTAACTGACTACTAGAAATATGCAATGTATACTCCAACTTGGCCTCTTGAGGACTAAAACGACGCAATGTAAAATTTTAGTCGATAGTGACATGCAACTAGAAAACTGCATTGTGCAATTTCTCATGCCAACAGGGCACTGCCTCTAGGAATTGTGCAATGCAAGCCTTGAGGTTAGTGCCTGGATAAACTTACATAATTTCTAGAGGGAAGGTAGAGCCTTGACTTTTGGAAATGCATAGTGCTAGCTGGGCAAGGCACAGTCCAAGGCAAGGTAGGCCAGTTTGGCTAATGGGCGACTGAAAACATGAGAAGTGTGAATTCATGATGAGATGAGTGAAAACAAGAGTGAAGGATGATTCATGCAAACAAAAAGCGTAGGATTCAGAAAAAAGGAAAGCATGCATATATGTGAAGCGAGTCACCGCAACGACGATCGTCCGTGCAAAATAATGTCATGCATGAGATAGTAGTGAGATGTGAACAAAATTTGAAACAATTCTTCTACAATCTAACATGTATCAAAATGACAGCAAGCGCTCACTAAAATTAAGTAGATAGAAATACAGAAGCGATAGAAATGCAACACAAGACATGGAAGGTGGGCTTACCCCAAGACAGCTGAGCTAAATGTGCCGATGAATACTACATGTGATGTGGGATGTCAAAGCTATAAGGTGATATGAGGAATCAGCTCTGCAATGTCCAGTTCATGTTTTTTATAAAATCGAAGATGTGATGCGCATGCGACAATTCTAGGAAGAGGGACACTTGGTGGGAGGTTTCTGAGATGATCCTTACATGCAACCTCTAATTGCTAAAAGTAGATCCATGAATTAAGGGATACATTTGCTTGTTGCCTTGGGAGAATCAACCCATGCATCTAAGTCAATTATGCTCGGTCCCAAGGGAAACCGGTAAACTCCACTGCACATGCAATAGTCTACTCAGCTGGGAGGAAAATATGCACATTTCTTGGAGGGATCTGAGCTACCTATCTAGATGGATTATGCAATTTTTGGGTAGAGCAACTAATTACGGCCCAAAATTGTGTAATTTTTGTGTTGAGCAGTCCTACTGGGAGGAATTGTGCAATTTTTCTAGTGAACAGTGATAGGAAGATTTGCGCAATCTTGGAGCCCAGGAGGCTGCCAGAAAAAATTACAAAATTTCTAGCGGGAAGGCTAGTTGCCCTCCACAATTGTCTAATTTCTTCAAGGATCTGCTTAGCATGTAGCTGGACCATGTCCGGTGAAACAACCTTTGAGGGGGATGCAACAGGATTTGATGGGAAAGGTTGTCATTCTGCAAGAAATTCACTGAAGCTTGTGTACTTGATGAAGCAATACATGTTGCTATGAAAGGTTGGCAGGGAGGCTCCAAAACAAATCTAAGGAAAAATTTTGGAGGGTGGTTTTAGCTATTACAAAACTTCTCGACACACTAGTAGAACTCTAACTCTCTTAATGGACCTTGTTTGTGAAAAGAAAGTCTAACACCTCCAGAAGTATTGTTCAGTTCTCATTTTGACTTCGTTTCCACACTTGCTTGATTGTAAGATGTAGCATCTACTAAGCTCTTGGTCGATTGACACATATTCCAAGCCAAGGCAGCACAGTTGTTTCGATTGGGTTTGAAGGTTATACTGGTGCACAACCAGTATAGTCGTCATAATCTTAGTTTCATCTCTGGTGTTGCTTCGCTGCCAATAGGCTTGGATAGTACCCTGATGGAGTCACCCAGGAACAGAAACATCACTTCACTTCTAGCAATCCTAGACAGTACCCCGATGGAGTTACTTGCATCACCTCTCTGCATAGGAAGCCTTTCTCTTCTTTCGCCTTATTCAATTCTCATTTTTCCATTTTTTACTTTTCATTTTTTCACTTTTTTCATAACTGTGCATAACAATTATTCATTTCAGAGGTGGATGAGGGATTCCAACTTATTGAGAGAATAATAGGTTGTTCCTTTAGAGAAGTAGTTTATTGTATACCTCTTATGTTCCTGTTAAGGTTTTCCCCCTCACCTTACTCTACTTAACTATGCTAACAAGGGTTAACCCAAAAACAACCGACTAGAGTAGGTGACACTACTTACCATGCAAGAATTGTGTTTTCACCAAGGTTAACTTGGAATAGTATGCATTTTCCATCGATGTATCATGGAGTAAAAGTAACAAGGTCTTCATACAGATGCAAGATGATAGATACTCAAGTAGTGATAGCTGCAGAAGGCCTCTTGTACTTTACCCAACTTGTTTCAAGATTCATACATGATTTCATGTGAAGCTAACCTTTGAACAAAACAAGCAAACAAACAACGAAGCAAAGCAAAAGCAGACGAAAATGCAAAGAGAGTAAGCAATCAAGCAGGAAAACAAATAAGAAAAGAAATAAAGTAAATAGACATGCATGAAAGTAGACTGAAAGCAACCAGTACTCCTCCCATGCTAACATTGCATGGGCCTCATCACGTGAAGTGATATTTCTAGTGTAGCCACCGACGCATTGGTTGACCCATGTTGGTGAAGCCTTGGTCCTAAGAAACCTAATTGTGCTAACCAACAAAAAATAAATATATAAAAATGAAGATAAACACACTTCATGTTTAAAAGTGTCCACGGAACATAAGTGAATGCATGTACATGGCATGTGGTCCATTGACTTTTCACGGTGTTGTACGACACTGCATGCATCTTTGAAGCAGCGACGGGATCATGTAGCTCGAGTGGAGGAAGCATGATCTGCGTGTGATATTGATCTTCAATGCACATAGGTGAGTGATGAGGAGCCTTGAGTGATTGAACAATTTCTTGATCAGAAGTGAAACCAACCTCAGGACAGCGAGGGCATGACATAACCATCAGCTCAGGCTGAAGTGCCTTGACATTCTAAGGGGTTTCAACTTCATTTTCAGATAGATCATCATAAACAGGTGATTTTGAAAAATCAACTATCACAGAATCATGATCCTGATCGAATATGAGAGTAAATGGATCACGACAACCACGATCACAAAAATCAATGATTTCATCAACATCCTCATGATCTGGTAAATCCAATAGAGGGGTAGATGAAAAGAGAATGAATTGATCCTCCATGTTTCTGGAAAATGTAGATGAATAATCAAGTATATTTTTGATGAATAATTCATCCTCCTCGTTCTTGAATGATAGAATGGCATTCGGTGTGTCTTGTGAGTGATCAGCAATGGGTGCATTCATAGATGAAGATACACATAAAAAATCATGGATGGTAGGCTCACCAAAGATGTGAGGAAAGAATGAAGGTGGCTTAGACAAAAGGGAGTCATCCTTCAAGTGTTGATGCTCAATCTCCCAGTCATACTCTTCATGAATGATGACGCATGTGGGTTGTGCAACACTAACTCTGTCAGTGGCTTGTTCCTCATTCACAACAAGTTTAGAGTTCGGAATGGAAGAACACAAGAAAATATCATCTAGAGGATTAGTCAAGTACGAAGACAGATGTTGTGGTACAAATGCATATGACAACTCGATGGAGTCACAACCAAATCTGTGCAAAAATTAAGTGAATTGATGTTGGGATATGTGACAGTTGAACAGATATTTGAGCATGATCTCGCATGTCACTCTGTAGTGGTGGAGTTGTTTGATGAGGAGATGACAGATAGTCACTTGTGACAGTGACCATGTCCATCTGTGGTTGCGCAGCTCCATTAGTGAAGAATTCTAAGTGAGGCTTGAGTTTAAAATTCTTCATGGGATGAGAATATTTCTTAAGAAAATACTCGAATCGGTCCTAAAGATAGGAAAAATTCATCTAGCTCTTTGGAGCTTGAAACTACAATTCGCAGAAGCGCTGCCAAAAATCCATAGGTGATTCATGCAGAGCCTTCTCTTGTTGTAACAGCTTTTGGTCAAGATGTTCCTGATCAAAATGATAGAAAGTGTCTTCAATGAGATCACAAAAGTGCTCAAGTGAGTTCATGTTGTCAGCGGGTAGGCTACACAATTACCGATGTGGAGATTCGTGAAGTGTGTATGCAAGCAGCAAACTAGCCTATTCATTGGAACATCCATATTCCTCATGAAGCATGGAAAGAAAGTCATGTAGGAACTCAAGCTAGGCCACTTCGCCTTCACCATCATACGTGTATGTGGACAAGAGATTGAAAAACTCCCTCTTGATGGTAATAGATTCGACATGAAAAAAACATTGTTGAGGGAGGAGAGTGCAAGACTCCATGATAGATATGCAAAGGTTCAAAATAGGATGAGACAACACATCTTGTCATCTACCCCTCCCTCTAGCACTAGAAATCTTGATAGTGTTGGACCCTCAACATGTCATGGGATCTCCCCTGTAGGAATTCCCAATTAGAACTTAGATTGTTTGGTGTAGGAGTCCCAACTGTGGGTCGTAAGGTAGTTCCTTGACTACAGTTTCACACAAAGGAAAGTAAGATGTCCCTATTGGTAGCAAGGGTGTGACAGTTGCAGTAAGTCAAGGAAGGTGCATGAGAGGTTCTAATACACTGAGGGTGAGGTGAGTGCACCTCTTGGAAACTTGTAATAGTACTTGGCTTGGAAGGGAACACATGAGAAAATATGCATCACTGGCTGGAAAGAAAGATACCGAGCGATCCATAGTGATGGTTAAACCAACAACACATCTGTAACAAGATTCATACAATTCAATACAAAATAGTTCATACACAATGTGTAAGCTAAATAACATACATTGCTAAAGAAACCAGAATAGTCCAACTATAATAAAAACATATGCATGAAAACGTGATGGCTTTGTTATATTAAGAAGTGTAAGTTCCAGTCATACAATACATCCATGTCCAACCACTAGTTCCGATAGTGGAATGTTACAACTACAACTACCTGCTCCTCCAAAGAGATATACTACCACTGCACAGTGGAGAAGCCAAGGCATGTCACAATACTGTCCAAGATTTCTCTAATATACTCCTAACAAATCTTCGCAGACCAAAAGCCTCTACAATGAATTATGAGGGGCTATTTATAGCAAAGGGTGTTAGGGCATGGAATCCCCCCAAGGCATGTTTTGGGGCTTAAAGCCCAAGTTTTGACCGAATCTTTTTGTAAAGATCTGTGAATTGTAGGCCCGGGGCATGAAAGTGTGATAGAGTTATAGGGTTTTTCACCCTATTCTTGTAATGTAATGTCAGCCTACCCATGGTCCGCAAACCATGGGAGTGTATAAATAGAGCAAGGCTCTAAGTTGTAAGAGAAAAAAATAAATGAAGGATAAGATGAAGGCATAAGATTGAGTCTATGTGTGTAAGGATGTCTTTGGGTCGTAGAGTAGGAGAAGGCTCTACGGCTAAGTGCGCAGCGGCCTAGTAGTTTGTATCTGAGTGCGTGGACCACTATAGCTGAGTGCATAGGGCAGAGTCAAGTCTGTAACTGAGAAAGGAATTAATAAGGAGAAGTTTGGTTATAATTATGTGTATCTGTTCTTGGGTTAATACTTGATCGATGTAATCTACAATTATATGATTTATTTACTACATGCATCTATATGAATGGTTTATGTCATTAAATATAATTTAAAGCACTCAACTAACTAATATTGGAAAATACAAGTAAGATCTTGGGTAATAACACAGAGCATGATGTTTAGCCCTGAATAAGGGCTGTGTGGATGCCAAACATCAAGTGGCGAGGTGCGGGGATGTGCGCCAAGCGAGCTGTGTGCAGGGTCAAACCTCATACTAGTTGACCTCATCATACATCTCCAGGGCGTGGAAACCTAGCTCTAGCACCCTCCCATACTAGTTCAGGTGAGAGCTTAGCCTACATTCCGCAGACTTTTG
This sequence comes from Pinus taeda, assembly GCA_000404065.3. NCBI lineage: Eukaryota > Viridiplantae > Streptophyta > Pinopsida > Pinales > Pinaceae > Pinus > Pinus taeda. The sequence goes on along the minus strand of APFE030896162.1, from coordinate 34,733 downwards.
CCGAAAGCACCTGTAGTATCGAGAATTGTTTGGCTAGTTAATTCTAAACCTGGGTCAGGCCACTACAAGCCAACAAATGGTTCCATTGCCAGGACTAGGATCTGCATAAGAGATGTTTAATGTCAGATCACTGGAATCCAACAAAGTAAGGAATTGAAAACTGGTTGGATAGGAATATTCACGATTTTGCAGCATAGGAGAATAGGAATCCATGATTATCAAAAGAAATGTGGTTAGAGTGCTACTTACATACATAAATCCATGAAATTTTCTTTGCGTCCTTCCCCACTGAGTTGTATGAGTGGAACGCAAAGCTAGCTAATAGCTAAGGAAGGTATAAACTTGACAAACCAATTGTGTGGATTCCAGAATTCGTGTGCAGACTGGAAGCATCAGAGGCTAAAATCATGCGCATTGTTGATCATTGTCTCAATCGAATCATAGGAGGATTCATCACTAAATTCACGTTAGATACTTTAGTCAGTTATAGCGAGGTGAAATGATGCTTCCTCAAGGGACCGAGAGGTAAGTCAATTAAATCTTTAAGCACTTGGACTAAAATGATACTATGTGAAAAGAAGTTTATGCAAATAAAGTCATGTTTGGGACTATGCAAAGCGGGAAAGTCTACAAAAACGAGGGCAACGCAGAACAAGAAACTAGCCCTTTGATTTCACCTCTACAAGCGGGTGAAGAAGAGCTCGCGAGAGTCTCACCAAGAAGTGCGATCAATCTGATATGGAAGATAATTCCACACCTACTAAATACAGCTACGCCACCCCTAGTTTCACTAGTTTCACCCTCGTCTTCAACCATACCAACCCCGCCACCACCGCAAAGTAATATGGCAAGTGCGATAAAGCTACCAGTATTCAAGGGAGTAGGAAATGAAGATCTGGACAAATTTTGGTTCATGATAAAAGTTATATGGGAAGCGCAGGAAGTCACGGTTGACAATATAAAGAAGGTAATTGGTCAGTGCTCTGCAAAATCATGCACTGACCTGGTACATTAAGCATTCCAGTGATAATCTAAATGCAAGGATCACGATATCCATGTAACTTTGAACAAATAATTTAGTAGGCCGAAGTCAAAGTCACGGTCAATAATTAGGTTCAAGGAAATCATGATGCTACCAGGAGAAACCCCGTGGGATTTAGACAAAATATTGAAGTGCAATATTTGTGAAGGAAACATGACGCTAGTAGATGGGAAACACCACTCTTGGTTTGTAGCAACACTAACATCACACCTATAGAACGCGCTGTCACAACAAAAGATGACCACTTAGGCCGAGGCCTTGTAGGCCGCGATGAGATTGCATGAGACCCCAATACAAGACACTAACCTAGGAGTTCAATAGATTCATGCAAAGTTGCAAACCTTGTTCTTGGAAATGCAGAGTTTAAAACAGGACCAGATAGCCTGACCAGAGGTGTGTGATGAAGTTTGGTGCATAAAATGCAAGGCTCAAGGGCATGACAAAGACCATTGCCTGGTGTTTATGAATTACCTAGTGGGAGGCCAACCAATGCCACTAAGACTAGAGGCACAAGCGGGACCGAGTGTGGTTCTTGCATTATGGTGTGTAATTTTTGGAATAGGAGGAAATCATGCTACAGATAATTTCCATCTATTACAAAAGTACACTCAGAATTCACAACAGTTGTTCTGCAATTTCTGTATATCTATAGGACATGATGAGTGCAATTGTAGGATTCATGAGTTGATGATGGATTGAACCCCCGCCTACAAGGTGTAGGTTGAAACACGGCCCCTTAACCAGAATGCAGGGTTAGCGTGAACCGGGTTCCAGGGGTGTGGTCGAGGCCAGGGAGGAGAAGGACTAGGAAGAGGTTGCAGACAACTAATATGTTACAACTGCAGAGGGTCAAGACATTATGCCCGCGATTGCACAAATCCAATGTGGCCCTCATGTGTGTATTGCACAATGTTTAACCATGAGGTGGAGGATTGTACGACACTGATAGCAAGGTTGTGCAATAATACAACACTTCAACCTCCTCCAGCACAGGATTTGCAAATAATGAGGTTTGAACCGTGCGAAGAAGACCCTAACATAAATATTGTGCTTCAGAGTGGAATTACGATAGGGGATGACAAAGGTAAGGAACCTGAAGAAAGTACCTGGGTTCACAAGGCTACGATGAAGGAACTGGAATTTGATTTGGAGCACGCTAAGGAGACTTTCATGGAAGCTAAGAAGAGCTTCGCGGAGGCCTCCACTTTAGGAAGTAAAGATAGACTGGAACTTGAACTGGACCCATCAATGCTTACTACATTCTTGGAGACGTGTATGAACTTTTTGCATGACAAAAAGGCTGTGAAAGGACTACAAGAATTCATAACTATATGTATTGGGACCACACCAAGAAGACCATGCGTAGTCCGGAAACTCGGGAAACACACGACATGAACTGGAAGAGATATGAGATTGACCGCACAGATCGGGGAATATGAGATGGACCAGGCAATTTTGGATCTAAGATCGGACATGAAAATCCTACTGAAATAGACATGGGAGTGCATGGATAGGCCTCCTTTGCAATGGTCTCCTATCCAGCTATGAATGATGAATAAGCAAAATATTCTACCAATGGGGAGATTGCAGGGAATCATAGTAGATATTGTAGGAGAAAGTGCACTAACTGATTTTGATGTGATAGAGATTATGGATGGTAGAAATCCATACCCCATGCTCTTGGGAATAGATTGGGACACTGACATGAATGGAGTGATAAATCTGATGAAGCACAAGATGGTCTTTGAGAAAAATTCACTGCGTGTAGTGGTACCTTTGGACCCTGTAGAATGATCTCACTACACAGAACCGGTGCACAACTACGACAATGACAACAATATAGACTGCATCTAAAAGATAGCGTGTGGGAGTAGGATTGGGTAAACCCAACCACAGATGGTTGAGTCTCTTAAGAGCACAAAATCTCCTGCACATCAGACTCGGATGAAGGGATGGAATCATGGTAGAATCAATTACATGAAGTAACTATGCTCACTATAACATGATGACAAGGTTGCTGCATTGCGTAGCGACGAAGGTCAAATATTTTCCTACGTATGATGGGTTGAGCACGGTAGATGACTTTCTGACCAAATTCGAAAGAGAAGTACTTGAACAACAATGTTTCAATGAGCTGAAGTGGGCACTATGTACTATGCCTGCAAGATGGTGGGGTATGCACCAAAGGAGTTTTGGGAAATAGCATGAATGCAGAACAATGATTCGCTTACGGTTTAGGAAGCTAACAAGGCTACTCACATACGAGAATGTAGGATGAACCTGCCTGTGCTCCCACTTATCCAGGTGGATACCAACATTTGATGCGATGAGAAACAAGATCAGTAAGTAGGTGCAAGTAAGGCAACGATGCGAATGACCCCTTTGGTTGGAACTAAGGAGTATGAAAAGACTTGGTGCACTGAAGGACATCCACGCAAAAGCCTTTAGCAAAGTATGTGAAGCGTTGAACAAGGTTTATGGTGTGAAGAAAACTAACTGGGACCTGTGCATACCAACAATTCTATTGGCTTATAGGACCACATGCAAGAACCTAACGGTGCAGGCACATCTAAGCCTGGAATATGAGGCAACCACGAGAACCCCCATGGAGCAGCAAGTGTCTAGTCCATGCAAGATAGTGTTAGTAGCTATGACGGCTCACAGCGCCTTGAAGGAAGGGCTCACGTAGCCAAAAGAAGCTGAATGCTTGGTATTTGAGGAAGAAGTCCAGTAGGGAAATTTCAGGCTTCAAGACCTTGACAAGGAAAGGGTGCGATTAAGGAAGAAAAGCACGCTGATAGAAGCGGAAGTCAAGAAACTGGAAAACAAGATAAAGAAGGATTTCCTCGATAAGAAGACAAGGTGCCAAAACAAGGTGTGCAAGACCCCACTTATAGGATTGAGGACTATCAACGCGAATTGTTTAGCTAGATGCCTTGGCTTGGACCACAGATTACTAAGAGAATCAACCACTGTTGTACATTTTCTGATGGTAAAGTGCGCGCTGCCATCTGTAACATTGAAAGGTGGGTATTTCCCTGGTAAAGTGATAGATGCCAGGGCGGATGTTTACATAGGTGGTCCGCCCACCTGACTAGTTGAGGGAAGTAAAGTCTTAGAGCCCCAGGGAGTTGAAAGGAAGCGCAGGACTATAAATTACTCTGCCCAAAGACTGTGTGACGTGTGCATTGCACGCAGAAGCCCAGAGTCACAATGTGCATTACCATGCATGGGGGGTTGCGCTACCACGTGTGTTAGCCAGAATGTGGCCATTGAAGTCATTATTCATGATGGCATGTTTAACTTGAGGCCAAATGGAGTGGGCGGTAGGCATTTAAGACGCGATATATGGGTAAGATTTGGGAAAATCTGCCGCTAGGGAAGCATTGATGAACTCGAATTAGGGGGAACGGTAGAATCAAATTCAAAAGGTGTTATAAATTATGAAGGGTTGGCCAGCAAACAACACTTCATCATTTGCGAATTGAGCTAGTGAGCAGATCCCTATTTAATTTGTGCCAAGAGTTGATTGAGCCCATAGATTCATGACTGCTAGATTGCAGAACAAACATAATCGTTGCATCCAAAGAAATTCTAGTAACCCCAGCACTAACCGCTGAAGAAGCTGCATAGACCCTGACTGTGGGGGATGCACCAAAGGGCATTGTGGCCATGGTAGAAATCCTGAAATCACCGCGTATGCCAAGGCCCAAGAAGGACAAGCAAGAAGTGGTTCCTGTCTACATGTCCCCAAGGAACCCATTGCGCACCAAGTTAACCATGGAAGAGAAGGGAAAAGTGATTACCGCGGAATCTAATGAAGAAGAAATATACCTAAAGGAGCTAATGGGTGTAGAATATGAGGAAGAAGGCATGGAGGTGGATACTCAGCCTACACACACTACAACAAAACTTCCCACCTATGTACCCCTGCGAAAAGGGAAGGCGAAATTGCCCAAGGACCTGGACAAAACCAAGAGGTCTCTCCAGACCCCACTCCTCCCAGATGTCATTATGTTTGAAGGTACACACATAGGCCATGTGCCAAGCCTAAAATTGGAAGACTGGAACCTCGCTAGCCACAAGAAGTTCCCTCATCTTGCGACCAATAAACTCAAGAAGCAGAACACCGTGGGGAGATGTGACAACATTATAGCAGTGGACGTGGTTGCGTGGAGTGGAAAAGGTTGGGTTTCTGAACTTATTCTCAGTGCCGCATTTCCACTATGCCCCAATAACCATTTTCATCATCAAGCAGTTGCTCTACCTAGTGCATGATGGGTGCTTATGGCTGGAGGAGCTCATCCCCATCACAGAAGACTTGATCTATTGTGTGTCCTAGCAAGAAGTGGTTCCCGTCTGCATGTCCCCAAGGAACCCATTGCGCACCAAGTTAACCATGGAAGAGAAGGGAAAAGTGATTATTGTGGAATCTAATGAAGAAGAAATATACCTAAAGGAGCTAATGGGTGTAGAAGATGAGGAAGAAGGCATGGAGGTGGATACTCAGCCTACACACACTACAACAAAACTTCCCACCTATGTACCCCTGCGAAAAGGGAAGGTGAAATTGCCCAAGGACCTAGACGAAACCAAGAGGTCTCTCCAGACCCCACTCCTCCCAGATGTCATTATGTTTGAAGGTACACATATAGGCCATGTGCCAAGCCTAAAATTGGAAGACTGGAACCTCGCTAGCCACAAGAAGTTCCCTCATCTTGCGACCAATAAACTCAAGAAGGAGAACACCGTGGGGGGATGTGACAACATTAGAGCAGTGGACGTGGTTGCGTGGAGTGGAAAAGGTTGGGTTGCTGAACTTATTCTCAGTGCCGCATTTCCACTGTGCCCCAATAACCATTTTCATCATCAAGCAGTTGCTCTACCTGGTGCATGATGGGTGCTTATGGCTGGAGGAGCTCATCCCCATCACAGAAGACTTGATCTATTGTGTGTCCTGGCTTCCATGCAAAGGGGAGAACCACGTGGCAATATCGCGAAGGCCATGATGAAAAGGTACAAGCTAGAGAAGAAGAAATGGGGCTATGACATTTCCAACATCAAGGACAAAGCAGTACGTGTGGCAACCTAACTCCTGGTAGGGAAAGTTATGCACAAGTGTCGCGCGGATGAGGTACCTGCGTCGGTCATCGCACTAGTCGAGAAGTGTACATAGGGGGTCCAGTTTAACCAGTCTAAATTCCTCTGCTCAGAATTTTTAGAGAATTGCCATGAAGCAGAGGAACAGGGTAAAACGTTCCACTATGCATGGTTTTTTTTGTCCATAGTGCTCGTAGCGGTGGAATTACCAGAGGATAGTCAACTCCCCGTAATTGAGAGAGATTTACCAGAGGCTGCGAAGTATGCTTCACTCTGGGCCACAAAGGATACTCAAAGGGTTTGTGACTACAAGATCTTTTGGGTGCTCACGGAGATGGACCTCATGATGTGGATCAACTGTAAGTGAAGGTTGTCACCCATGGTCTACAACAGTCTACAGAGCTTTGCAGAAAATAAGGCAAACATGCATAACATATATATCAAGGTGTGGAAGGACCTGATGAAACAGTGGACAAAGTTACCCTTTGTAGCCACTGACGATGCCATTTTGAATGTCTGGGAGGCATGGTCGCCAGAGCGGTGTGCCCCAAACCTCACAGAAATAAAGATGTCGGTAGCTCAGAGGAAGAAAGATGAGACCAAGCTACGCATCATGCAATTGGCAAAAAAGAGAAGGCAGGAAGCAACAACAGTAGAAGTGCAGACAGTGTGAGATGGGACACAAAAACAACCGAACAGGAGAAGGCCACAACAGCAACAATAGTGCAGGAGGTATTTGCGAAGGTAGGCATGGACCAGACAACACAAGGACAAGAAGCAGAGGAAGTAGAGACTGTAAAGGAAGGCATGGAACCATAAACTGCATCAACATAGCTAAAGTACCAGCACCCGATAGAGTGGGCAGGGTCATGTAGGAAGAGCAAGACTTCAAGATTGTTCATTTACCCAATAACCTTGACCGAGGGTGATCTACATGACATCGGTGAGATAGTGCATCGGTGAGATAGTGCATGATGTCAACTCTTAGGCTCTCCAAGATTTCATGCAGGAGAAAAAGATTGCATTGGGGACCCTCAGAGCACAGCTGCAAGAATTACAGGTGCACCCTCCTTAGGTTGGTATCTTCTCGACTAACCTCACAGCCGGTTCAATAGCATCAGAGCAAATGTTTCGCGCATGGATGACGAACACCATAGTGCTGCCGGAGGGGGCAACAATACCATCAAATGCAGCTGATAGGCCTTCAGTTAGTGTGCTGAAAGGTCTCATCTCAATCGAGCTGCACTTCAGCACGAGAACTTATATGGGCTGTAGGATGGGATAACTATAGAGCTATGCATTAGGGAGAGCCACGTGCTCCAAGTTCTCAATGAACTGAAGATAAATATGGAACAAATAATCCTGCAGCGTGACAAATTGGTATCGCAAAGTCAACAGTTGGTACAGGTGATAGGCGACGCTTGCAGAAGTGTCTTGTAGCTAACCATCCCAACAGACATACTAGTGGAGCTATGGATCCACAGGTTGGTAGCAAGGGTCCGCGAGGAGAAGGAAGAAATGACAAAGGTTCAGTTGGAGCTAAACCTTCAAATTGTCGAGCTGCGGTTAAAGCTGCAACCATCCACTCCCCCAAAAGTCAGAGAACAGGGAGATTGGAGGAAATTGGTGGTTGAGTGTGAGACTATACCATCTTGTTGGAAGAATCACTTGAGGTCCTCACAACTCTATAGGAGGACCCCAATATCTAGCGCTTACAGATAGAGGTGTGAGAACTCCAATAGAAATATGACAGTGTCTGGGGCACTACACAGACGGTGGTCCTCACTCAAAAGATTGCGGGGATGCAGCAGGCCAAGGCACTGAAAGAATAGGTGGACATGGCATGACATAAGGAAGTAGTCCTAAAAGTGCACATCCAACCTTGGATCGACGAGGCCTTCACCATCACAACAGATATCGAAGGCAAGCTCGAATAGATGCAGGGGATGTACACATTGAGGCAGGGATGCACTCCTAACACAGAGCTCTCGGAAGAGCATATGCAGCAGGTCCAAAAAAAAATAGCTCAGTTCGCTATGGACCTCCATACAGTTCGAGAACAGTTGGCAGGACTCCGCATAAAGATTGCCGCGGCGACAAAGTGACTCGAGGGCTAGTCATGATGTTTGTGTTGGGGGCCTGTTGGGCATGGAATCCCTCAAAGGCACATTTTGGGGCTTAAAACGCAAGATTTGACTGAATCTTGTTATAAAGCTCTGGGAATTGTGGGCGCGTGGTGAAAAATTGTGATAGAGCCGTAAGGTTGTCTACCCTAGTCTTGTAATGTAATGTCACCCTAGCCATGATCTACAGACCATGGGAATGTATAAATAGAGTGAGGCTCTAAGTTTTAAGAGAAAAAAAGTAAATGAAGGATAAGATGAAGGCATAAGATTGTGTCTAAGTGTGTAAGGGTGTCTTTGGGTCATAGAGTAGGAGAAGGCTCTACAGCTGAGTGTGCAGAGGCCTAGTAGTCTGTAGCTGAGTGCGTGGACCCCTGAAGCTAAGTCCGCAGGGTGGAGTCGAGTCTGTAACTGAGAAAGGAATTAATAAAGGGAATTTTGGTTATAATTCTATGTATCTGTTCTTGGGATAATACTTGATTGATGTAATCTGCAATTATACAATTTATTTACTATGCACCTCTGTATGACTAGATTATGTTGTTAAATATAACTTAAAGCACTCAACTAACTAATATTAGAAAATACATGTAAGATCTTTGGTAAAACACAAAGTGCAACGTTTAGCCCTGAGTAAGGGTTGCGCGAAGGCTGAACTTCAAGCGGAGAGGTATGGGAAAGTGCGTTATGAAGCCAGCTCACAAAAAGATAGAAAAGATAGATCAACGCCTTAGAATTCAGCCTCTTAGAGGGGGAAACCTTCTTTACATCACACAAATGAATGACTCTTGCATGATTCAAATGAAGAAACCTCCTTTCTATATATAGGAGTTTAAGGAGTCGCAATATAACCCAACCGACCTAACAAGAATAATATAAAGGCACAAAAATAACAATAGAGGGATTCCATGGGGCATAGTATTAACAATATGGGGACAATAGGGGCACAACAATATTAATAAGGGATACAACTACAATATTAATGGTGTAATCACTAGTATTATAGGGACCTAACATGCCCCTCTTCTTCAAAAAGTGTTGTCCTCAATGCTTGAGTAGTTCTTGATGCTTCTGTATAAACTTCTCATCCTCCCATGTGGAATCTTCAGCGGATAAGTTCTTCCACTCGATGAAATACTTCGAAATTGAATGATTTCGTAGCTATGGAGTTCTTGTTTCTTTGACTACTTCCAGTTCCAATATAATTTTTCCTTCCTTGTCAAGTTCTGGAAATATTTTTTGAACTAGGAGCTTGTCACCTATACCCTTCTTTAAACATGAAACATGGAAAATTGGGTGCACTTGAGAAGCTGCACGAAGCTCTAATTTGTATGCCATAGTACCAATGTTTTGCAACACCTTGTACGGACCTGTTGTGCTATTCAACAACCCCCCATTTCATAAAATTTTACTTTAGAAAACTATAATATGAAACGGGTCCCTTTTAGATTAAATTGGTATTAACCCATCACTCCTCTAAAGGTCCGGAAACAAACAAAACATTATAAAACCCTTTTGAGCTGATAAATAATCGGTATTATAATAAAATGAGTAATTCTTTATTATTAGGGTAAAGTGGTCGCAAGATCACATATCGCAATAACAAAGGATGCATAACCAAGGCCCATTGATTCTCCCCGATGCAACAAGCACGACTAACCATCGGTTATCAGGAAAACAAACAATAAAAGGCCCCTCCCCTTGCTCCGATGCCATATCGCAATCGGCAATTGGGGAATGCAATATGAATATAATGAACCCTCCTCCTTAAAGCTCGCGATGCGAGTCAAGCGATATCGCTATTGGCGATCGGGGATTCCATAAAAACTTAAATAAGATTGCCCAAGGCTTCCTCCAATCGCCGATTGCGACAAAGCCAAACCTGACTTTCGAAAAGGATTGATATGGCTTCGGTATATTATATTAATTATCATTAAAAGCCTTTTCTCTTCCCGATAGTGATTCGCTTGTGTCCTACCGCCAAAAAATCAAATCCACGCTTAAATGATTATTCAGCAAATAAAGGATATAATGAGCATTTAAATGATTAACAGGTTTAAATGGCCAATTAATGGAGCAGTTATGCCTAAATCCCTTCAGAGATTGTATCCGTGGGAGCCTTATGATAAATCTTCCATTATTCATTGATTGACACAATTCCTCCATACTTGGTTTTCGCCATCTATTCTCCGCATTACGTTCATTTTATCTCTTGTGCAGAGCTTCTCCACAGTACCGAATTCAAACCAGATGGGGAATAAATCTAAGAAATCTGGAACAACTTCAGCTTTTGCGGTAACGGGACAACATGCCACTGATCCGGGACTAAGAAAAAAGGGATTAATCTCAGATACCACATGTCTCGGCCTCGGCAGTACTACTTGGCAGAACATTTACAACCTGGTTGAAGCCGAGGAACCTCAGCAAACATCGGTACAAGCTACAGCAGGCTCGAGGTGGCAGTCCGATGCTACTCTAAAAGATTTAGTTGATTCCTACCTGCACAGGATAGCGGCTCGAGAGTAAATTCTTCCATATACGGATGTGGTGAGATGGGCAATTGAAGAAATTCCAATTACAAACAGAACATTCTGCACTGTTGATGGGAGAGTATTCGGTTCATTTTAGCCAAATGATTTGAGACAAATGTACCATTTTCCTTAACTAGAGAAGAAATATAATAAAGCGTTCCTGGAGAAGTTTAGAGATGAGAATGGAACTGAGTTGGAGCCTATACGGGAATGGAGACAGAACCCGGCGAAACACAAACATGAGTCTTCGGGTAAATTATTATCAGCCAAGACATTGGAGCAGTCATGTCACCAAGAGCTAGAAAAGAATGGGAGATTGATCTCAGGAATTAAAAGTTTAACTTGGGACACCTATTGGTTGTTCCTAGTAAAACCATACAGCCAGAGAGCCACCCTCAAATGCCTAGCAGATGCAATCAGGTGTATCATTCCTGATATACACGATGCCACCTATGCTTCTCAAATCAATTCTCGTCTCAGCCGCCCTCAAGAAGTGGAACCAATGCTGACAATATGCCAACTTAGGACAAAAGGCAAACAACCAGAATGATGAATCATGTCGCCGATTACCAGATTGTTGTGGGGGAGATATTCAAGATCAGATTACACCAATTTAGTAGCTTTTTAATTTTGTAGTTTTTTAGCTTAGTTTAGTATTTATAGACCCTTTCATGTATTTAGAAAGGGTCGTAAGTTTTTGTATATGACTTAAGCTTGAAGTTGCACTACTGTACTTCAGACATATTCTTTTATGAAAACTGGACCAATCTTTCCAAATTTTGATAACGAAGCTTTTATGTGGATGTGCACTACTGCCTTTATCTAAAAGTATTTCTGAGTTGGAAGAAGGAATTCAAATTGCGATTGACGTTGGGAGTGATTTGCAGCTCATATGGTACTATTATCTATGTCTGAGTTTATTCTTTTTACGTGAATTGTTGTTTGACCATTCTTGCTATTATTGAATATGTGAATGTGTTTTAACAGTAGACTTTATACTTTCCACTATTGGATGTTTACAGTTTTCTATTCTTCTAATCATGCATGTATTAGTAATATAAAAAAAGAGAAGCGTAACAATGTTTTATCAATTACTTTGTTCAACTATTTGAACGAAGCAATTATCATTTAAACGAATGTCTTTGTTTATTGAATAGTGTCGTCTATATGCCTATCAGTGAACACAGATCACTAAACGTTGCACTTAAGAATAGAAGCTTCCTGGGATAAAATACTCATCTATGTTTTCGCTCATAGAGTAAGTCCTCCATTTATTATCACTTATTAGAAAACCCATCATTCATCCACCCCCTTTTATTCATTTCTAGGAAATTGGTCCCATTATATCCAGTCGGAGCCACCATCCCAAATGGAAAAGGAGTTGTATTAAGGTCCGGACCAGGTGGTTATCCCCCGATGTTGATGTAACGATTTTCGGGGCATCAACATTTTTGGTGCTAGAAGGAGGGCCATCAACTATGAATGGCAAGTAAATCAGAACCTACAGATCATTCACAGAGTAAATCACCCTCCACCTCACCTCGGACCTCTCGTTTGCATTCTAAAATACTAGTGTCCAAACGAGAAGAAGAGGAATCAACTACCACTGCTCAACTCCACCATACTTTAGAACGCTTAAGTCCGGAGTCCCCTGAAGTTTAGTCTATCATCCAGAAACTTCAGGGCTTCTCCATATCACCTCATAGATCTGAAGTATCTCAAGGCGATGAGACTTCACAATTCCGCCTACCTCATCGTCTCACCAGACTTCAATGCGAAAAACTCGGAATTGAACCAACTGATTTGCCTTTACCTCAAAGGAAAAGGGTTATAAAGAACACTGAAGGTTCTGGTAGTGAGAACTTCTCTCCATCATCTTCCATCTCATCATCTCCAGTGCGAAGTCAAACATCCACTTCCCCATTACATATTATTGTTCACCAGGGGTCACCACCTTCAACATCACAATCTTTTTAGTCTTCATTTCCACCTCCTCCCCAAACACTTGGAACACCTCAGGAAATCGTTGGTACTCCCAATATGGCTCAGAATCCATGGAACAGTCCTAGTGCAGTCACTATGCCTGCACCATTACATCCATTACCTGATTATCCTGAGAAATGGTTACCAAAGTTTAATCCAGATGCTGGAACATTAGCTGAGGAACACATAAATAATTTCATGTTGTTAGTTAATCTGAAAGGAGTAACAAAAGAAGATTTTGTAGTTAGGCTTTTCCCCTACATGTTATAAGGATCAGCTGGGTCTTGGTATTTTTCCTTTCCCTCTGGGTCCATTACCAGTTGGAATACCTTTCAGGAGTAGTTTCTTACCAAATATGGCGATGATAGATCCTTGGCCACACTCATTAATGACCTTTCAAATCTAAAGATTGAGTCTAGAGAACCAATTAAGGAGTTTAACTCTTGATTTAACAAGCTCTTGAATAAAATCCCTACCGATTCCAAGCCAAGTGAACAAATTAGAAGCGAGTGCTACATCACAGCCTTACCTTCAAATATAGCCATTTTTTTAGATAGGGCTAGAAAAACTACTTTGGTTGAAAATATGAAAGAAGCCCTTGCTGTCGAAAAACGTATAATTGCTTTGGAAAAGAAAGCTCCTCTTGAAGACAGGAAATCCAAAAAAGTGTCTTTCAAGGATGATTCAAAGAAGAAAATCACCAAAGATCCATATGATATGGAGGGTCTTCCAAAGGTCCTCAAAACAATGTCAAATGAAATGGTTGAAATTAAAAAGCAAGTAACAGAAACTTCAACAAAGAAACCATATAGGAATTTTAAGAAACCTGAGTCAAAACCACCAAATGCTATATCTAATGTAGATTCAGACCCTGAGGAAGAAGAATAAGATGAAACAATTGCACCATTCGATGAATTCAAGGCAGAGGAAGTTGTTGAATGCCATGGAATGTGGAACTTCATATTGCCTAACTCCAACACCGAAACTAAACAAGAAGCTTTTCCTGTGACTACTAGGAGCAAAAGTGCCCCTGAACCTATCCAGGCAAGTTCAAAGAAAAGGAGTGCAGGTACTAATACTACAAAGGAAAAGGTACCCACAAGGAAGCCAACTGCAACAGTGCCTCAAAACCAACCATCATCCTCAAATATACCTTAAACATCAAAGACGTTGGTAGTATCGGATTCAATGGATTACAATATTGTTGATGATATGAATAAGACTAAGGCAAACATCACCATGTTTGAACTCATCAAATTAAAACATTAGCAGAATTTGCTTCTTAAAGAATTAAATGCAGTTCCTTCTTCGCCTCTTCCTAGTGCTAAAGCTGCAAATGATTCAGGACAACCACCTTCTGGTAGAGTTGAGGCTACTGATACGATTCTAATTGGAGACAGATCAAATTCCCATACCCCCCCCTTTCCTCTTAACCTATGAAATCTACAATCGAAATCTACACAGTTGTTTGATTGACTTAGGGGCATCATCTAATATAATGCCAGCTTCAGTTTGTTCGAAATTGAACATAGAACCCCAAAAGTCTTCAATTCACATTGTGCAGTTAGATAGAACCAAAGTCTAAGTCTTACGGGAAATAAGCTTTGTTACTATCAGGTTAGCGGCTGATCCACGAGTGGTTCAAAGAATTGATATATTAATTGCTGATATACCTGAGTTTTATGGTTTAATCTTGAGCATGGATTGGTCTGAGAAGCTCCATGGGTATATTTATACTGATTGGTCTCATATGTGGCTGCCCTACAAGGGAAAGCCAAATCAAATAAAAATCAATCGGGAGAAACACATGACCCATACTGTCACAGAGTTCGAACAGGAGAATCAACCAATTGCATTTAACAATAACATTTTGGGAAACTATTCTGCTGAATCATTCTTTGGCAATTATATTGCCCAACCATCTCCTTTCTTGGTAAACAATTTCACATCACAAATCGAAAATTTTTCACAAACTGACAGATCAAGATGTGTTAATGTTACTGAGAATTCTGTAAATAAATTTGTTGATAATTCTTTATTTTGGTCTTTATATTTTGACGATTCTAAATCTAGTGAAGGATCAGGAGCAACGTTTATTTTAGTCAGCCTTGAGGGAGAAAAAAAATGCTTTCTTGTAGATTAGAATTTGAATGCACGAATAATACAACTGAGTATGAGGCGTTGGTGCAAGGACTATATAAAGCTATTGGCCTGAAGGTTCAGTATTTGAAAGTATTTGGCAATTCAGAGATTGTCATAAAACAAGTTCGAAATACAATCCATTGTCTCTCTAATCACCTCAAACACTATCAGTCTTTAGTCTAGGAACTTATATCTCATTTCTTAGCATTCAATATTTCACCTATTCCCAGATCCCAGAATGCAGCAGCTGACTTGTTGGCCAATGTTGCTTCTAAACTCCTACCTCTGAAGATTATAGCTTGGATAGATTTTCAGTAGAGTTGATTTTTAGGCCATCAATTCCTGACAATGTCACCAATTGGCGAGTGTTTAATCACGATGAAGACATCCTACATTTCTTAACTTCCGACAAGTCCTACAATGATCAGATCATTGATGAAAGCGATCATGATCTTCATATGAAAGAAAAGCATGAGGAAAACTCAATACCAAGACCTGTGGTTAAACTTGAAGATCTCTATGACATTAAAGACAGGTTTAAACAGGTAACTAATTCAAAACTCCAAAGTTCTACCTTAAGATTTGAATTGATAAATCTTGACACTGAGCAGAACCCTCAAAATATCAATTTAGGACTAGGAATTTCTAAGGAAGAAAGGATAGCATTTATTAGATTATTAAGGAAAAATAAACATGTCTTCGCTTGGAAGTATAATGATTTAAAAACATATGATACATCAATCATCTAGCATACCATTCCAATGCTTTCTGAACAAAAACCAATTCAACAAAAATTGAGGAAAATACATCCAAACCTAGAGAGCCAGATTAAATCAGAACTCAATAAACTCTTGAAAGCAAAGATTATTTTTCCTGTTCAACACTCAAACTGGGTCTCCAATATGGTGCCTGTTAGGAAGAAAAATGGTGACATCAGGATTTGTATAGATTTCAGAAATCTGAACAAGGCAAGTCAAAAAGATAATTTCCCATTACCTACCATGGAGCAGATACTCCATTCAGTAGCAGGTTCTGAGCTAATGTCCTTTCTAGACAGTTTTTCAAGATACAACCAAATTCTAGTCCATCCTGATGACAGACTCAAAACTAATTTCAGAACAAAATGGGAAAGCCTTCAAAGGATTGATCAAAAAAACAATAGTCATCTATTTAGATGATATTATTGTATTTTCTAAAAAGATATCCAACCATTTACATGATTTTTAATCAAACCTTTGAACACTGTAGAAGGTATGGTATTTCACTTAATCCCAAAAAATCCTTCTTTTCTCTAAATCAAGGAAAGATCTTGGGCTTTATCATTTCCAAAGATGGTATTTATATTGATCTCGACAGGATTAAAGAAATTTCTAAAATCCCATTTCCTCATAACAAAAAATCCATGCAGTCATTTTTAGGTCAGATCAACTTTGTCAAAAGATTTGTTCCCGATTTTTCTCATATCATTTTACCATTACAAACCATGATTAAGAAAAATTCAGTGTTTAGATGGGGGTCTGTGGAAAAGGAAGCATTTGATTTAATCAAACAATCAATAATCAATGCCCTCGCTTTAAACACTCATAATTTTTCTAATCATTTCATATTGTACACTATCGCATCTGATTCATCTTATGCAACGGTACTCACTTAGATTAATGATCATGACTTGGAAGCACCGATTTCATTTTTTAGTTCAAATTTTCAGGGTGTAGAACTAAATTACTCCGAAGTTGAAAAACAAGCCTTTGCTTTGTATAAAGCCATCAAACACTACAGGCCCTTCCTTCTAAAAGCCCATACAAAAGTTATAGTTCCTTTTTCTACAGTAAGGAAATTACTGATCCAAAAGGAATTAGCTGAAAAAAGAGCAAATTGGGTTACAACACTTCAAGAATATGACTTGTAAATCAAGCTAGAAAATATTGTTAGAGGCCAAGGTTTTTGCAGGTTATTAGTAGGAGCATCCAACATTCTGGAATCAGGTGATATAGATCATATTGAAGAAATCAACCACATAAGTATTACCAATTCTGAATCTCAATATGCAGATTTAATATTTTATTTGGAAAATGGACATGTACCTCCTAATCTTTCTTATAAAAACAAATGGGCCATTATATTAAAGGCAAAAAACTTAATAATCATTGATGATGTGCTTTTTAGGCAAAATTATGATTCAGTTTTATTAAGATGCCTGGAAAAACCTGAAGCACAAAAGGTTTTGTAGGAGCTACACGATGGACCAGCCAGAGGACATTTTGGAGCTGACACAACAGCTCACAAAATCATTCACGATGGATATTACTGGCCCACCTTATTCATAGATACCCATGAATATGTAAGCAAATGCCAAAGTTGTCAAATCTCCAGTGGAAGACAAAGGAAACCAGCTTTCCCTTTGCAACTAGTCAACATTGATCAACCTTTTGAACAATGGGGATTATATATCATTGGGGAACTAACTCGACAATCCTCCAAACAACATAAGTATATCCTTAGTGCTACTGATTACTTTACTAAGTGGGTTGAAGCAATTCTGTTAAAGACAACAAACTCTGAAGGAATTATAGAATTTATAGACCAATTCATCATTACCAGGTTTGGTGTCCCAAATGCTCTTGTTTTTAATAATACATCTTATTTCTCTGGAAATGCCATGTTTGAGTCTGCTATTAAAAGAGGATTTAAATTGAAATATTCTACAAATTACTATCCCCAGGGTAATGATCTAGCAGAGTCTACCAATAAAAATCTACTCAAAATCATTAAGTGAACTATCGAACAAAATCATAAAAACTGGCACAAATATTTAATACTCGCACTATGGGTTGATAGAATAATGCAGAAGGCCTCTATAGGTACTTCTCCATTCAATCTTGTATATGGGAAAGAAGCAGTACTGCCGACCAACCTAGCGCTTCCTTCTCTAGCCCTAGTTCAGTTTATTGAAGAAAGCCCCTCTTCTTCTATCCAATTCAGACATGATCAAATTTTAAAATTAGAAGAAGAGAGAGAGAAGGCCAAAATTACTCATGCTAAACATCAGTAGATAATCAAGTCATTATTTGGTTCAGCTTCGTCTAGTTCTAAACAGTTGCAGGTTGGTGATCTATTTCTGAAATGGGACAAAGAACATGAGGATAAAGGTAAACACACCAAATTCCAAAAGACGTGGCTTGGACCATTTCAGATCAACAAGAAGATAGGCCATTCGACATTCATATTACAAGATCTATCAAGAAAGAGGGACTCTCTTCCTGTTAATGGCCTTATCTTAAAGAAATTATTCAATTGAGGAGGTAACCCCTTCTCTTTTAAATTCAGTAGGATTTGCAGTTTTTAGGACCATTAGGAAATAAAATTGTAAAATAGCTTCTATTGGCCTTTGCTATATTGAAAAGTTGCTCGGAAGAAGTACTTTTAATATTTACTTTTGTAAAATAGAAACCTTAAACAAAAGGGACAATTTCTGGGAAATTAGGTATATTAACATTCTGAAAACCCCATTTTATTTTTGTGAAAATCTTCTCAAGATTTAGAAGTACTGTAAATCATTTTAATGTTTTCAAACTGGCCACAAAAGGGTTATCAATATCAAAACAGAAACTGATTCAATCTTAGCATCTTCAACTCGTACCTTGTCATCCATTTTCTCTTAAGGAGAAAATTGTCCATCCCATTCATCCAAGTTTATGATTACTTAGAGTGTAATTCTAAAATATCTGATATAAAGATAAGGGGTCTTATCACAAGCCTACTTACCATGATCATTGGGAAATAGTCTAATCGACATTATCAACACTGCATACCAAAACAGGGTAATGGCTTATAAGCATAAGACAAGGGGTCTCATCACGAGCTGGCTTATTCGATTAGATTACGACCATTGAATGGCATTGTCAAAACAGCTGGTAACCAAACCAGGACAATGGATTTTTATCTTACAAAAAATGGAAAAGAAAAGAAATACAGAATATGAAAACATGTTTTGAATTCATTCTTTTAATCATACTCTGAGATGGGAGGGGTCATGGACAATCAAATGGTTAAAAGGTATCCCTGTCGAAACTATGAACGTTTGCTAGCAACAGAGGCTCTACCTGTGACAAAGGAGTCAATTAAAAAGGCTAAGTTGGAAAGGTGTTTTGTTTTATCATTATCAACCAATAGAGGCCAATTTAAAACTTAAAATGTATTTAATTTTAACGAGAGAAGGAATTAGCAAAAAACATGCTCTTATTATATTCAGAATGTGTGTATACTTATTTATATTAGAATTTTCCTTTTTGATAAGATATCTATGTAAAGAAAGTTCAAATATTCCAATATTTTTTCAGAGATAACTGTTTCTTCCAGCGAATCGCCAATTGTTGTGCTATACAACAACCCTCCATTTCATAAAATTTTACTTTAGAAAACTATAATATGAAATGGGTCCCTTTTAGATTAAATTAGTATTACCCTATCACTCCTCTAAAGGTCCAGAAACAAACAAAACATTATAAAACCCTTTTTGAGTTAATAAATAATCAGTCTTATAATAAAATGAATAATTAATTATTATTGCGATAAAGCGATCGCAAGATCACATATCACAATAACAAAAGATGCATAACAAAGACCCATTGATTCTGCCCGATGCGACAAGCGTGCGTAACCAGCGGTTATCGGGAAAACAAACAACAAAATGCCTCTCCCCTTGCTCCGATGTGATATCGCAATCAGAAATCGGGGAATGCGATATGAATATAACGAAACTCTCCTCCTTAAAGCTCCTGATGCAAGTTAAGCGATATCGCTATCGGCCATCGGGGATTCCACAATAACTTAAATAAAACTGCTCAAGGTTTCCTCCGATCGCCGATTGCGATAAAGGCAAGCACGACTTTCGAAAAAGATTGATTTGGCTTTGGTATATTATATTAATTATTATTAAAAGCCTTTTATCTTCCCGATAGTGATTGACTTGCGTCCAACTGCCAAAAAATCATATCCACGCTTAAAGGATTATTCGACAAATAAAGGATATAATGAGAATTTAAATGATTGACAGGTTTAAATGACCAATTAATGGAGCAGTAATGCCAAAATCCCTTCAGAGATTGTATCTGCGGGAGCTTTATGATAATCTTCCATTATTCATTGATTGGCACACTTCCTCCATATTTGGTTTTCGCCATCTATTCTCCGCATTACATTCATTTTATCTCTTGTGCAAAGATTTTCCGCAGTAGAAAATTCAGACCAAATGGGGAAGAAATCTAAGAAATCTGGAACAACCTCAGCTTCTGCGGTAACAGGACAACATGCCACCGATCCAGGACCAAAAAAAAAGGGATTAATCTCAGATACCACATGTCTCGGCCTCAGCAATACTACTTGGCAGAGCATTTACAACCTGGTTGAAGCCGAGGAACCTCAGCAAACATCGATACAAGCTACAACAGGCTCAAGCCAGAAGTATGATGCTACTCTAAAAGATTTGGTTGATTCCTACTTGCACAGGATAATGGCTCGAGAACAAATTCTTCCATATACAGATGTGGTGAGATGGGCCATTGAAGAAATTCCAATTACGAACAGAACATTCTGCACTGTTGATGGGAGAGTATTCAGTTCATTTCAGCCCAATGATTTGAGAGAAATGTACCATTTGCCCGAACCAGAGAAGAAGTATAATAAAGCATTCCTGGAGAAGTTTAGAGATGAAAATGAGACTGAATCGAAGCATATACGGGAGTGGAGACAGCACCCGACGAAACACAAACATGAGTCTTCGGGTAAGTACTCCGTCGATTCCTTATGTTCTCCTTATTGTTATGCTCGAGCCATGACGCGTCGAATGTGGGGATTGCACGATTCTTCAAAATTTTCCATAGAGATGGTACCTTTGATGGAAGCAACATGTAATAGTGAAATCATGGATTGGGGGAATATATTATCGGACAAGTTAGCTACAGCTATTCTTGACTTCAAAAACAAATCCTGTGTCACTGATATGTTCATCCCTCCATTTTACTTCAATACCTACATTTTAGACACCCTCTCTTTTAATTCTGAGTTTCCTGTGTTAGGGTGGAGATGGACTCCACAGGACCCTATGCCCATTCATATCTACCGCCAGAAATTATCGAAAACTCATTATAAACACCACTTATATCAAGTCTGCAATGGATTCATGCTACCTATTTACTATGCTATTTTTGATAGACCTGCTCCTAAGATCTCCTCTCAGGCAGATATTGACTTGACAGCCTTAGAAACCTGGTTTGGAGAAGAAACATTCACTTATGTAAGAGTTTTCGGCAGTCAGGCCAAGCCTCATATCCTCCCCTTGTATATATCAGACAAACTATTAGCTCGAGAGATAGCATATCAGCTTACAACCGCATCAGCTACAAAGACTCTCAGGAATTCAAAGAAGCAAGTTTGGCTTCCTTTTCCTCTAAGGTGTGGCGTCTATACTGTGCATGATTATAAACATGCAGAGAAAGAGGCGGAAAAGATTAATATACTAAGTCTCACCACTCTACCTAATAGACGTTTTGATCCGAGTAAAGTCATCTATAATGTTCTAGACCAGGCCAAACTCACTAAATTTGAACATAAGGAGGATGAGTTTGATGAACTATTCTCCTTAGCCGAGTCAATATTTCAGGTGCAACAGATAGCTAGAATGAGATACGTTAGTTGAATTTAACAAACTTAGAGAGCAGATGTTGCAAACTCTGCCTCTAGATTTGTTAGCCACTGCCCCAATGATACAATCAAGCGAACCTGAGCAACAGCTTACCAACGTACCTCTTGCTACATCCGAAATCTTTGAAGAAGTCCAAAGAAGAGAGTAGGAGGAACTCCGTAGGTTAGAACAGGAAGAGGCAAAAAGGAAAGAACAAGAGGAAACATAGAGGAAAGACAGAGTGGAAGCAGAAAAGAAAGAACAAGAGAGAATACGGGAGGAGGAACAGAAAAAGTAGCAGGAGCAGAGCAACAAGGAGGTGAGCGTCGACACTCAAATTGACTCGAGATTTCTCTAGGAATGGCAATAATTTAATTCAATTATAAGCAATCTTGAGAGCTCAATGGATGCTGATACATCCAAAGCGGTCGATACACAAGACATAGCATCAAAGGAGGTTCGAAGCAAAGGAACCAGCGATTTACCCCCGACTACAGAAGTAGAAATAATTCCCAAGGATCCTTCGGATCAAATTATTTTACAGGTGGAGGATATTCCTCCATTGGATGTTTTCTATAGCCCAAAACATAGCACTGTAATAAAGCGACAGTGGAAAAGGAGAAGCATTGATCAACCTTCCCTGTTCCCTGAACAAACAATAACAACCAATGTGGTGTGGAAGGAAGAATTCAACCCCTCCGATGACCTGACAAAGTTGTCCCAATATGCTGGTGCCTATTCGGCAACCACAATGGATAAGGCATCAGAGGTAATGAATTTTTTGAAAGAAAAGGATCAAGTGATCGCTTCACTATAAACACAACTATTGGAGGAACAATAGAAAGCAGAACAACTACAACAACAACTGCCCACGCAACAATAGTTAAATAACCAACTCAACAAACAGTTGCATGAAGAGAAACAGAGGGCCGATTCGGGAGCGATTCAGAGACAGAAAGAATTATCGGAGGCATTAACAAAATTGAAGGCAATGAATGAATAGATGGCAAATACAAAAGATGAGCAAATTGCTCAATTATTAGCTCAAGTAGAGAAGTTCAAGAGTATTCCCCAGCTTTCCGATTTCAAAGCCGAGGCAATACAGATTAATAAGGCATTAATAACACAAACAAGATTGTTGTGTCATGAAATTTCCCAAGTTGAACCTCTGTTGCGACATAATAACATCTATAATAGATAAATCGGTTGATACCAGGCAGGAATTAGAGCAAGCCGATGAGACTTTAATAGATTTTCTTACTTGGTAGGACACTAATGAGGAACAGGCAGCAAACTTGCCCAAAATTTTAGAATCCCATAAAGAAATTCTATTCATGGAGTGGCAGTCCCAATTAATGAAAGCAGAGAGAGCGGTTTCTAGATGCAAATTATCTACGAACAATTTGATTGACTTGATCAACAATACTCTCTATTTATCTAACATGATTTCTCAATGTACACCAGGTAAATTATTATCAGCCAAGACATTGGAGCAGTCATGTCACCAAGAGCTAGAAAAGAATGGGAGATTGATCTCAGGAATTAAAAGTTTAACTTGGGACACCTATTGGATTTTCTTAGTAAAACCATACAGCCAGAGAGCCGCCCTCAAATGCCTAACGGATGCAATCAGGTGTATCATTCCCAATATACACGATGCCACCTATGCTGCTCAAATCAATTCTCGTCTCAGCCACCCTCAAGAAGTGGAACCAATGTTGGCAATATGCCAACTCAGGACAAAAGGCAAACAACCAGAATGATGAATCATGCTGTCGATTACCAGATTGCTGTGGGGGAGATATTCAAGATCGGATTACACCAATCTAGTAGCATTTTAATTTTGTAGTTTTTTAGCTTAGTTTAGTATTTATAGACCCTTTCATGTATTTAGAAAGGGTCGTAAGTTTTTGTATATGAATTAAGCCTGAAGTTGCACTACTGTACTTCAGGCATATTATTTTATGAAAGCTAGACCAATCTTTCCAAATTTTGATAACGAAGCTTTTATGTGGATGTGCACTACTACCTTTATTTAAAAGTATTTCTAAGTCGAAAGAAGGAATTCAAATTGCGATTGACGTTGGGAATGATTTGCAGCTCATATGGTACTATTATCTATGTCTGAGTTTATTCTTTTTACGTGAATTTTTGTTTGATCATTCTTGTTATTATTGAATATGTGAATGTGTTTTCACAGTAGACTTTATAATTTCCACTATTGGATGTTTACAATTTGCTATTCTCCTAATCATGCATGTATCAGTAATAAAAAAAAAAAGAGAAGTGTAAAAATGTTTTATCAATTACTTCGTTAAACTATTTGAACGAAGCAATTATCATTTAAATGAATGTCTTTGTTTATTGAACAGTGTCATCTATATGCGTATCAGTGAACATAGATTACTAAATGTTGCACTGAAGAATAGAAGCTTCACGGGATAAAATAGTCATCTACGTTTTCGCTCATAGAGTAAGTCCTCCATTTATTATCACTTATTAGAAAACCCATCATTCATCCACCCCCTTTTATTCATTACTGGGAAATTGGTCCCATTATATGCAGTCGGAGCCACCATCCCAAATGGAAAAGGAGTTGTATTAAGGTCCGGACCGGGTGCTTATCCCCCAATATTCATGTAACGATTTTCGGGGCATCAACATGAGGGTAGAATTTGATTTGATATTTAAACAATAGGGTTGATGTTTCTAAAAGTAATATCAAAAGAATTAGGGTTTGGATCTAAAATATCTAGGAATTATCCCTCCCAAAAGTATCGCTAGATTTTAAAAATCGTGATCATGCTCTTATATATGTATATTTTTCTTTCTGTTACTTGTTAGTGAATGTTATGTTGAAAAGTGTAACTAGTATCAGTCTTCATAATTTCTATTTGGCTCATGATATGATGTAATTTTTATGTACTTGTCAAAAGAAGTAATTTTTTTTTTGTAAAAGAGAATTTATTTATTTAAGCATGGGTTACATGCTCAAGGTCATTGGTAATTAGGTCATAACGCCCATTTAGTGCTCCAATTTTTTTCATGAGTCATGGTTATTGTTATATTGTAAAATACCCAATTGGCCACTTGTAACAAGAAAAGAAAATAATATTTTAATGTTTAGAAGTGTCTAGAAAGACCCGAAGATCAAGTCAGCCAACAAATATTAAGTCTGCCTATAGAGGCTTAGTCAAGCCCTTGGAAGACTATATAAACAGGAAGACTTCGACCTCCTAGAAGAGAAAATAAAAACACACATATCTCTAATCTGATCTACGAGTAAGATAAGAATTTGAGTCTAGCTTAGAGGTAAATTTTAGTTATGCAATTCTAATCTAGGATGGGAATGCAAGAGATGCGTTAACTAGAGATTTTTCAATGTGATTTATAACAATGAGAAAAGTGCTCTAATGACAACAACATAAGATCACTTACAATCAATACTCCAAATGTCACTTATCAATCAAGATTACAAGAATCATTGTAGAGGAGCACGTTAATGTTGCTCAATGAATCAATTATGGCAATGCCTCTTGATTACTCACGTGTGGTTAT
The DNA here is from genome assembly GCA_000404065.3 of Pinus taeda. Classification (NCBI taxonomy): domain Eukaryota; kingdom Viridiplantae; phylum Streptophyta; class Pinopsida; order Pinales; family Pinaceae; genus Pinus; species Pinus taeda. The sequence continues at coordinate 9,572 of APFE030896162.1, read as the reverse complement.
TAGGATTTATATTTCACTCATTAGATTTGCGAATTAGAACAAGAGAAGTATTTCAAGATTGCAAGAGCACACCTACAAGCAATTTAGATGAGATTCCTAACAATGAAATTTGATAGTGAAATGCAACATGATATTCAATGATGCAACGCGCTTTGCAAGAGAGAGGCACTATGAAATGAATCACAACTATAGACTAACAATGAGACTATGAAATTCACAATGAGATGTTATTAACAAATAAATGAGAGAGGGATGGTTAGTAACCAAAAAAACAGTTATGACAAGAGTTATTCCAATACCCAATGAGTACCAAATGCCAATTTTCCCTTTGCCAATGGATGTATCAACTACCATTTCAAGAATGCACTATATTTCCAACATGCCATTGTCAAGTGATCATAGAATTATTATAACCACGGTCAATCATGTATTAGTCATCACTATTATGGGATCAATGCTCAAGATAATTGATAATTAATTACTGAAAGTAAGGAAATCCAATGCAACTTTTAGTGCTAGAAACAATGTAAAGATGCCACTGATATACCATTGTAAATAGATATCAACCTACTATACATTTAGATTAGTAAAGTGTAGCAATTATATCAGTCCTCTAATAATCAAATTAGTCACAAAAATTTCATGATATGATAGCCAAAACACTTGTGATTATTATGTGTTATTTTATCTGTGTTTAGGGCATATTTTGTTGTGTTGACCTGTGATTGGGGCCTACAACAAATGAGCTTCATACCTGCAATATTTGACAACCACAAATTGGCTACAGACTGGAGCAACAATTCCTTGAAGGGCTGCAGCTTAGCCTCAAAGGCTAATAGACCAAAATGCAAGGCCAAAACATAATGTATATATCACAAACAAGTTGGGAAATACTTAAGCTATACTTGCAATCACAAAATGTTAGGCCATAACTAACATATGAAAAGAATTATCCTTATAATTGCTTGCAGCCTATGCGATAAGAGGTATCTAGCCTTGTGACTAGGCCTAGATGGAAGATTTTGATGGAGAATGAGTGCCCAAGTCCCAAAACAAAAGGATAACAATACTCCCACAAGTCTGGAACAAACATCTAGTCAAGTATATCCAATAGATCAAACCTTGTAATGCCAATTTTTCAATGAAAATCACAATAAAACCTTGACAAAAAATCCTAAAATAAATAAATACTCTCTGGATTCTTGATTTAAACCCTCGAATGGAAGAATTAGAAGCCGAGAGTGTATTTAAATCAAAATATTTTGAAAATTATTTCCACTTGAATATATTCAAATATACCAATCTCAATTAATAGACTTGTTCATTCCTAGAAACTCTAACTATTGTTGGGTTTTAGACCCTTACATATAAATACAACACCATACAAGTATTATGTCTCTAGGAAAAGCCTAAAAATGACCATGGAAGGACATTCAAATAATTTACATGTTCCTTCATGAAATATATAGCAAGAGGGGAAGAGGATGTTGTCCCTTATAAATTCTATTGACAATTAAAAAAAAAACCCAATGTCATTCTCAACCTATCGCAAGAATAAGAAGAATATGAAAGTGTAAATCATGGCATGCCACATCTAAATGGGACACCATGAAGTCATCTCATCTAAGCCCAGTAACAAAAATTAAAAGTTTTGAGAAACTAGAACCCATGCTATATACTTGAAGAGATAAAGAAATGTTGAACGGTGAAACCCTCTTCTGAATTGGAATTGAACACTGGAGCTCGTGCACAATTGTAGATTTAAATTCAAGGCTTGAGGTTTTAAAAGCCTTACCTATGAAGATAAAGTGAAATGCACCCTTCACTTTTGTAACCATCTCCAAGAGCCTAGACAATAAGTTCAGATAAGGCTGAGTATACTAAGACCCGTGCTAGAGTCTTGTAACACATTTAAGATATTCAAAAATCACAACAAGAATCTATGCATATTTATACAAGAGGATCGATACCTATTAGTGAAATAGAATCCAACCCTATTCTAGTGAAGAGGTCTCCTAGAATTTGTTTATTACTCATTTCCAAGGCTAGTAGCAACTCTATCATTCAACAAATTGTGGAACATTGAAGAAGAATCAATTCCACAGATTTTGGGAAAGTATTAGAGCAATTTTTGTAATTATTGAAAGCCCTAACTTGAGGATCAAAGCTATAGTGGAAGTCTTACTTCCATATTTGTTACCCGTGAAGATGGGTGTCTTTACCATCATCTATGCCCTTATTCCCTTGACAAACCACTTGTGGGATGTTTGAAGAATGTTGAAATGTTTGGTGAATCTCTCGTGGCTATATATTAATTATATTATATATTAAAGGTCTTCTCTCTCTCTCCTCTCCATCTCTCTCTCCTCTCTCTCCTATATAATATATATATATATATATATATATATATATATATATAATTCTCAAAGGTGTATGGTAATAGTCAACATTTGTTGTTCTCATGTTGTGAATTCATCAATTAAATGGCCAAGGTTAATTTCTTACTATGATCTTTAGGATTTACGACTATATATTTATCAAAATTGGGTTTTATCCTATCAAGATGTTTAGAAAAACGATGTATTACTTCAAGGATTCCAGTTATGTCCTTGGCCAACCAAGAATGATATAAATCTCCCATGTTATCCCCAAAATGAAATCTCCTTTTCAACATCCCGAGAATCAATCCTATATCCTTTTGATTATATTAGTAATATCTATTATTTTATTCCTCTCTAGAACATTCTAATTTGAATGGGCCTATATGCAATGGAGGGATCTATTTCATAGGATAGTGTATATTAAAGAAAAATAGATCTACCATATATTTGACATTGCAAAGTAAGATCTATATTCTCTATGATCTCTTAGATACTCTTCTCCTAATATAGTGAGTGAGGAGAGGAGTGATGGGAAGTTTTCAAAGTGTCTTGGAATATTATCATGTAACTTGTTGAAAGATATTTTCTTCATGAGTTGGAATTCAAATTCATATTCATTTCCTTACGGTCTTAAATTAACATTGTGAGTGCCAAGATATTCCATAAAAGGTTTCATAGATTTAACCCTCTTTCTAGTGCTATAAGAACTATTGATGGGAAAGAATGCACTACTAAGTAGTTAAAGGGACTCAACCCAAAAGAGAGGCCTAATTAGACTTTCCCCTATTTGGTATAATTGAGTATTCTAGATTATGTGGCCTAGAAACTAGTTTTGATGGGATATAATGATAAGGAAAGAATAGGAACAACCAAAAATAAACATGATTAGTCCACATTCCCTAAAACATAATTCAAAAATTGATATACAAAGAAACAATGTGAGAGAAAACTATAAAACAAAGTTGTAATTAAGTAAATAGGATAGGTTGAGGTATACATGATGACAACTTATAACTCTAGGTTAATTATAGAAGGGAAAACAAATAATCCATTCTAAAAAATAAGTCCATACTAAATTGATAAGGAATGTTCATCTAATCTAACATGTTGGTGTAGATCTAACCCATAAATATTATAGATCTGATAAGAAAGTATGAGACGATGCAAATAAACCCAGAAATAATATGAAATGATTCTTTATTGATCAAACCCTTATGGTAGGGCAACACCATACATTCACTCTTTAAGGAAGGGGAATACTCCACAAGCCATGTGCTTGTTCATACAAGACTATTTCTCTTCATATCCCTCCATGTGGAGTCTCTAGCCTCTATATAGGCCTCATACATACAATACCATGCATCATTACCATGGTTTCCTCATACCATCAACTAATACCATTGGCCCCTTACATTATTATTAACTACTTGTGGTCCCTTACATGACATGGGTTAACCACCTTATTTATTACTATGGCCCATCCCATTATTACATTATTACCTTGGGTACCTCCCTCGGTACCCCATATTACCCCCCTAGGTACATAACATTCCACCCCCCTTAGCATGTTTCGTCCCCGAAACATGGGAAGAATACAAATAATAAGATATACTCAAAAGAGTAGTCCACTGATACCATGCACGTGCATCTAGCCATCCAAGAGAAAGGTGAACCCTCGATCTCGCTGGTGCCTCGCTGGCTTGAGATGGAAGTTGACCGTGGCCGCTCTTCTGTGTTGATGTGTAGTAGGTGGATCTTCGCTTCTCCCTATCTATCTTGTGGGGGTTGTTGTCCTACAAGATTCCAGATTTGCAATTAGATATTATAGATCTTGCACCAGGACGTCTAGATCTGCGCTGCAAATTCGCTGCCCCGAAAAATTGTCTCCAACCCTACTGATTTTTAGATCAGCGATATCTCCTTCATCCGGACTCCGATTTGACCGATTTTTTTTTTGAAATCGGCTATTTTTTCACAAGGAATACAGATATGCAATCATATGTTTTAGATATTGAACCAAAACGTACAGATCTGATCTTCAAACTCGCCGCCCTTGAAATCCTGCAAAAAGTAAAAAAAAAATTCCACTTTTGTGCCCAAGAAAGTGCTCTAATACCACTTGTTGTATATCTAACCCAGAATATTATAGATCTGATAAGAACATATAAGATAATGCAAATAACCCAAGAAATAAGATAGAAATGCTTTATTGATCAAACCCTTGAGGTAGGGCAACACCATACATTCACTCCTTAAGGAAGGAGAACACTCCACAAGCCATATGCCTGTTCATACAAGACTATTTCTCTCCATATCTCTCCATGTGGAGTCTTTAGCCTCTATATAGGCCTCATACATAAAATACCATGCATCATTACCATGGTTTCCTCATACCATCAACTAATACCATGGGCCCCTTACATTATTATTAACTATTTGTGGTCCCTTACATGACATGGGTTAACCACCTTATTTATTATTATTTATTACCTAGAACCAGCCTCTTTTCTTTCCAATATGCTTTACTCACATTCATCCATCTTAGGGTGATGCACCTTCGAGTTTACTAAAAAGTTCTTGGAACTTGGAAGGGACCAACTGGATTGCTGAAGGACACCCTAGTTATGAAGGCTCGATGAGAAACCCTAATCCCTTTGCATATACCAACATCTTTCTACCTTCCTTTTGCCTTGGAGCTAGCTTGATTTCAATACCTACTGTTGACCAGGATCATGCATTTCCACAACATCGATCCCTTGGGTAATTTTAACAAACCATTTGGCTTAAGTGTCTACATAAATGGATGGGATATGCATTCACAACTTTAGTCCTACACATGTAAACAATCATCCATTAAGCATCAAGACAAATGTATTCTGATGAAATATAAGAAATAAATATCACAATTAATAATGAGCAAGAATTCTTAGCCTTGAAATTTCTTGCAAATTCATGGTCACAAATTTGTGCGTTGATATGCTTCGTGTCTTGGCATCAAGGTGGCACCCATTGTTGCTTTCCCTGAGTGGTTAGATTATTGTTGTTATACCATATTCAACGCTCCATTTAATCCTCTTCACACATGTTGGGTATTGTTACATTATGTTGTTTTAAAACATTTCAAAGGTGTTAAGTAAAATTCCTTGGCCATTGCCATTGAACAACATGACCCTTTACAACCTTCGAACCTTGTGCTATGTGAAAAATATTTGTGGATGCAGAACTATCTACCAAATTCGGGGTTAGCATGCTTGCTTGTTGAGCCTGCACCCATCATCAACAGTCACCATTATGCTTCTTATGCCATGTTCCCGGAGGTGATCGGATGCTTTTATTTTCGTTATATTCATGAACCATCCCAAATTCCTCCTTAAATTTGTATCCTTTCTTCTCTTATCCAAAAAATGAGACATAGTTGCAATTATAGTGGGAACAAGTAACTCTCAAAGCAATGATTTTTTTAATAATGATATATGGTAGTCTCATGTGATTGTTCATGGGCACCGATGTTGCTTTGTCACTCAAAGAATTACTTAATTCTCTTGGGGAAAACAACGCTTCACAAAATGATTCCAAAGCAGAGATTTCACGCCACTTAAGTTAGCATGTCCTTATACTCTCTTCATGCCATGTACTTCCATACATCAATTACATATGTTGCGTTAAGGTTTTGAGAATTTCTCAATGCGTTGATCCCTTGTTACATTTTTCCTTCTTGAAGAGACATCAGCAAGGGGATATTGTGTGGTCTCATAGTCGCTACAGGGGATGGGTCATACCAGTCCTTAGCTCCTTTAGGCTTGATTTTGTGACCAAGTGACTTGGGAGAGGTCACATAGTCGCATTGAAGTAAAGTCACATTCATTATGAACATTCTCGGGTGTGATTTTGCAACCTAGTGACTTTAGTGGAAGTTCGACTCACCACGGGTCGCATGGTCGCATACATCAAGGTCACATCTTTTTGGCATGTGTTTGAGGCTCAAAAATTGTGATCCTATGACTCATAGAGGTTGCATGGTCGCAAAGTTTCATCTCTAAGCATTAGCCCAAGCAACTTTGCGACCTACCTAGTTACTACGATGGTCCATTGATGCGAAAGAAGATGCAACTCCAACACAATGCTTTGAATTACTAAATCTACTTTCCTTTGAGTTCACTTGAATAACTAGTGAAGACTGCTTAATATTCATTGCAATTTCTTGCTAGAGGGACAAAAAATGATGAAATTAGTCGTTGGCTTTTGCCTGCATAGAATCGTGTTTTCCTTGGTGGACATAGACAAGGTTTCAATATTGACCATTTTTATCAGTTTCATCTCTTTGAATCATGGTGTTTACAACATCATCTACACAGGAACTTAACACTTTGAAGCCCATTTAGTCTACTTCGAATTTTATTTAGAGTATAATATCTCGTATACAGGAAGGACCACAAAAGACAACTTCTTTTTCCATTCTTTATTTTGTCTTGTTGTTGGTCTATGATCCTCCTCTAGGACCCTATGGCATTAGAGCATCCTAGCAGTGTCATGTCAAGGGACTACTCATGCAATTGTGGCATAGTTCATTGTATCCCCATGGAATCCTAAACTAATTTCCTTGCAAGATCGCAAATTCTTTAATGATGGAGGTCGCATCAGTTGCATTTTAATGGAGGTCATGTTATGGAGGCTCGCCTGAGGTGCAACCATGTTGTTCCTTAAGAAACCAATTTCCTGGTTGTAGAGAAATTGTGCTTAAGACATTAATAAATATTATTTATTGTCACTAGTTTGTCACTTAGATATATGTTGTGTTCTCAAATGAAGGACCTAGAGACTTGGTTTTTTACTCTTAATACATGTATGACCAGAACATCTCAGAATGACATTTGTTGCTAGATACAAATGATGAATGAAGAAAGCCTGAAGAAAAAGTTAAAGATAATATGTTGATCTTTTACAGAAACTATTATCCGTCACTTAGAAGAATTATGGAAATGAGAACTAAATCATAGAGAATATGTTGCTTAACACAGAAACAACTATCTGTGACTCTACGAGAAGTTAAAGATAATATGATGGTCTTTCACAGAAACTATTATCTATAAATTTAGAAAAGAAGATGGGAACTTCAAGTATAGGAGTGCTCTTTTAAGGAATTTTAACTTTATCTACATAAGCAAATAAACACCTACAGCTTCATTACTATACTTGAAAGAAGAAAACATAACATGACACATAATAGAGAGAGTTACAAAATTATATCCAACAATTCATGGAAACTTCTGATTCTTCCATTAATCAACAATTATATCAGGAATACAGTGGCCTAGTCTCTGGGTTCTCCAAAATTCCAACCACCAACCCTTTCTCTGTAAATTTTCCTCTTCTTATACATTATGAAACAGTTGCTAATCTCTGAAACTGTTAAACTACTAAAACTTTTTCTCTAACTATCTGAATTAAAAGCTATTACAGGATTTTACAGAGGGTAAAATACACCTCAAAGAACATGAAATAACAGGAACATAGATGAATTTGGAAGAGGATGATAACCATTGGCTCGCTCTATTAATCCACTGTTGAGTTCCTCTGCAAACACTTTAATAATAATTAATCCACTCTTACCATAATTAACTGCATGAAACTTTGACTTGTGCGAATATTGGGGCTTGCATATATATCAGGTGCACTTATATTGGCCAAAACATAAGGAAAACATGCCCTTCTACCTTTTCCTCAGACTCGGCTTTAACATTGATTTTCCCCTTTACCAAGCAAAATTAACACAAACCTTTGGTAACTGCAGAACTGAAAAAGTATTAAGTCTGCTTCATAAATCCATTGGATCCACCTTTTCAATGCTCCATTGACTTCCCATGCAAATCGCAAATGGCCCATTTCCAATGATGCATTAATGTAATGTTGGACTTACACATAATTCCTTCATATCTGCACTTTTCTATTATATACCTTTAATAATGAAAATATACCATAAAGAATGCTTTTCCACTTCTAACGTGGGCTTTGCACAACTAACGAGGCATAGCTTTATCACAATCGGCCCTTTTTAACGTTGTATTGACCCACTTCTTAAAAATCTGCGATATGACAGACGTGTTGAGTTATAAGATATAGCACATAAACTATCAGGTCCAAAATCCCCATCGCTCATCGCAATTGGCACTTTCCATATATATCCATATATATCTATATATATCTATATCTATC